>JAHWFP010251792.1:0-10512 GCA_023313725.1 Lithobius niger | reverse complement strand
CGCTATTTGGTAGTAGATGGCTGCACTCTCCGTACGAAAATTCACCGATGCGATTTGCTTGGCCAATTCCCGAACAGACCTCGAAAAAAATGAAATGGGTCATTTTCAAAAAGGGCACCATCGGAAAAATAGGGAAAAAAACACTAAAAAAGGCGCAAAGAGTACTAAAACGGGAAAAAAAGATTAAAAAATGGCAAAGCGCACTAAAGAGCAAAAAGCATTAAAAAAATAGAAAAGACCACTAAAGGGAACAGAGCACTAAAAAAGACACGAGCAGTAAAAAGAGAAACGAGCACTAAAAAAGGGCAAAGAACCCTTAAAAATGGCAAAAAGCACTAAAGAGCAAAGAACACTAAAAAAGGAAAGACCACTAAATGGAAAAGAGCATTAAAAAAAGGGAAAATAGCACTAAAAAAGGGCTAAGAGCGCTAAAGAGGGAAAAAATACTAAAGGGTAAAGAGCACTAAAAAAAGGGAAAGAGCACTAAAAAAAGGTAAAGAGCAATAAAAATGGGCAAAGAGCAACATTTTCAATGGAAGATGTAATTCTAGGCAGGCAGTATTTTCCGACATTCTTCAGAAGTCTAAAAAAATAGTCTTACAAAAACTAGTAACGGTCGGTTCACATAGAACTCGAATCCCTGGAATCGGCATTGCAATCCTCGAATAGCCTTTGTTTTAATGGTTTTTTTTTTGGCCTTTTTTTTTTTTTGCATGTACATGATATATCTTCATTATTTTTTTCAGTAGTAATGTCACGAGGGCGTAGTTTTTCTTTTCGATAATAGTATTCTACCTCGAGGTATATTCCAAAGCTGAAAAAATACCGATCGCATGAACGAGGTGTTTTTATCAACTTCGGAATGCAAGAGGATTTATTTAATTTAACTGCCCGCATTTAAAACTTTATCTACCGCATTTGCTAATACCGCCGCTGTTCGAATAGTAGCAGCGATTACGGCTAACGTGTTTGGGCAGAAAGCTGTGGCTGAGTGATCGTTCTGTCACCATGGTAACTAACGATTATTCGTGCGTTGCTGCGAAGTCGAAGCATGCTTCGTGCTGCTGCAAGGTACGTCTAGAAAATGGTTTAGATCCACTAAATTTAGTTCTGTCATACTTGCGTTATGTGCAGGCATAGACCATGAAACCAGACGATTCGATTGTAAAAACAACATAGAGGGATGAAGCTGACAGTTTTATCTGAGAAAATGCTGGGTGCTCTTTTTATCAGTGTTAAGGAGGCGTGATTGGCTGGTGGTTGTCGGTTACTGGCTTTCCATTGGTTAACGGCTGTTAGAAAATTATGAAGGTTTATTCTCCACTGTCACAAGGGAGGGGAGGGGGAGAACGTACCTCAGGCGCCCCTATGCATCTCAAAGTTCGCTTTCTGAACATCACTATGGTCGCCAACTCTGATGCAGTTTCTGTTTTCGTTTTTGCTCTCAGTTGAATGAGAATCGTGGTGCTATTTAGCGTAACTCGAAATCAGTGTAATATATTTAAAAATACTAAACTTACTACACGCAGGTTCTAATAAAGAATAATCGGTTGGATTGAGGGCACGTTTTAGGTTGTTTTAGTCGATGTAGATGTTAAGATTAAGTTTAACCCGTAATTTACTGGTCCTAAGAGATAGGGTCTGAATGGCGCTAACTAGAAACACACCGGAAAACAGGATGAGCACTCGACTAATTAAAGCAATGTGAATCAAAACGCCCACTTCAAACGTTTCTCAGAAAATGTTAGTAACCTGCATTCAGGGCGAAAATCTATAATACACCCATATACTCGGTATCCTCCTAAAGCGGATTCCAAATGGATCCAACGGCGTTATAGAGTCCACGGAAAATTAGATTTCATTGCGGAAATGTGTTGAAATGACTTAAAGATGCATATACACCGAATACACCAGCTGCACATCTAGCGCTGTCTATCATTACTTAGTTCTACGTATCACTTGATTTAACAAGCGAAGAAATACGCAAAGAAATTTCTTTTTACACAGCAAACAAGCCACGAGCCGCCTTAATTATTATTATTATTATTGTAAAATCGGTGCGTACACGTGCACCAGGGAGCAAGCGGTCAAGGGTAACGAAATCACCGTCGCTAGATGGCGCCCATGTAGCGGTTCAAAATCTCCGTTTCAAAACGGTCGACATATAGAAAAAAGCGCCCGTGATGTCGTTAGGCTTAACTTTACCGCTTGACCCCTAGTGCACGTTGGACGCACCGACTTTGCACTCAATAATTAAGGAAGCACGTGGCTTGTTTGTTTCATAAAAAGAAATTTATTTGTGTGTTTTCCTTTGCTTGTTTAAAGTAAGGACTAAAGTGTGCGCAGCCTATCTTGAGTTCGCCGCAGAACGAACACAGATAATCGATTGTACGTTTTTGGCAGTAGAGTGCCTTGTTGATATCCAAGATGATTACAAACACAATGGCGGCCGTTGATTAAAGCCGCCACCTCCAGGAAGACGTAGCCGCTCATAAAATACTTCCAGGACTCAAGATGCACCGCGCACACAATAAATAGATAGCGTTAAATGCCTATATATGCTGCCGCCTATCGTTTGGTGACAACCCCCCTTTAAAACGGTGAATTTGTACAGACCGCAATCGGTACATTTATATGGTTTGTCTTCGCTCGCCGGGTCGGGCAGGAAAGCCCGCTTGCCCCTGCTTGCGCGTTCGGGAGCAAGGGGGCTTCCTTGCGCTGTGGACGCAATTGAAGAAAAACAAATTAAAGAATAAAAATTATGCAAATTAGAATTCAAATTAATATGCAAATAATAGCAAGGTACGAATAAATTAAAACCATGTACGTGGTGCGTCGACGTGTGCACATGCGCACAAGACCATTTATGAGCTTAAACTAGAAGGAAAAAAATAATATTATAATATTTGCTACTAAAATGCAAAATAAATTAATAAATTAATAAACAAAGCGATCATTATTACCTGCTAAATAAACATAGCGAAATTTAAATGTGTTTTGCAATTTCCTTGCTGCGTGATTGCTTTGTCTCGTTCGAATCACGTGGCTATTCTCCGTGGTTTGTGGAACGCTGCCTGACCCTACGAACTTCCAGAAACGATTTTACATTCCTGTCTGCAACGTTTTTCTGGAAAGGTATTTTCTAAAGTCACCAGAGAAAAACGCTTCAAATATGCAACTGTTATACGCTGATCCTGGTATTAAACATAGACATTGTACTCCACAACAAAATCTAAGCTACTGATTTTGTTTTGTTTGGTAAAAAAAAAAGCCATCGCCCGCTTCTGAAAAATCACGAATAAAACAGAAAAACAAATCACCGTCCGCTCGCGTCAGTTATTTTCCGGAACCACTCCCGAGAACCACTTAATTTTTAGCGGCCTAATTATTATTAAAACAATAATTAAAGTGCGCGCGGCCTTCTTGAGTTCGCCGCAAAACGACACAGATAATCGATTGTAGGTTTTTGGCAGCAAGAGTGCCTTGTTGATATCCAAGATGGTTACAAAAACAATGGCGGCCGTCGATTAAAGCCGCACCCTCCAGGAAGACGTAGTCGCTCGTAAAATACTTACAGGACTCAAGATACGCCGCGCATACAATATGCAATTAGACTTTTTTTTGACAACAAAAGCCATCAATCGTAAACAGAACTTTTTGTTTTATTTTAAATTCCATTATTTGTACCCGTGACCAATCACATTTTTAGATGAGTTTTTCTAGCGCTCCTATTGGCTGTTCGGATAGATTTGACGCAAAAAGGAATCCTGACGTGGCACACGCCACGAAAGCAGCTACACTCACGGCCATTCTGACCCCACGGAACGCGTTTTGAACTACCTTTACCAGTGTCTTTAATCTTTGAGGGCAAAGGTTAAAACACGTTTAAGACCAAAGGAACAATATTCTAGGGAAAGCCATGGTCGTTGAGCCAAACACAGCTAGGGGACACCAGGTGTTTCACTTTCGGTTTTCTGATCACTACTTGGCATGGGAAAAAAATTACTTCGCACATAGCCGTAGTTTTTTCCTATTTATCTAAACATTAAGGTAACATTAAGGTATTATTACGAAGTATATATATGATTGAAGTCCTCTCTCCAGCAAAACTAAAACTGTTAATTTCTCCGTTTCTATTCAATATATTTCGACCAAACTTGGACAGATAGCAACTTTTCCAAACTTTACACCAACTTTTATGCGGTTCCGTGCAAGAGTAAACGTAGGAAGCCACACGTAACTTTGAAAACTGTTCACTTGTTGTTGTTGTTGTTCTGGTTCTTGTTCGTCTTGGCTGACATGGTTTCAGAAAAAACTACTGCACCTACCTAAAATCTGAAACATGATCTGAGCCAGAAATTTCCCTGGGCTTCAACCTTACAGGGACCACTTTTTCAATTGGTCGATCCATTCCGTAGTTACGGGACCCTAAACGATCATTTTGATTGTTTTAACCATTGTATTAGGGAACAAAGCCACTCTACTATCTCAGTTGGTTTTGGGCGTAGTAAACGAAACAGCACGAATGTAAACTTTGTGTCGTCGCAAACCGGAATGATTTTCGTATTTTAAAATCCTAATTGTAATTATGATAATTATGGTAATTATAATTTTATAATTTGTTAGGCCAGTATCTTAAAATGTTTCGTCGGTGATCTATTGGCATAAATAATTTTAATTTTTTCCGCATTAGTCATTTAGATTTTTGATCTCATGGTAATTATTAGCAAACGATTAAAATGTAGTACATGCACACACACAGATGAAACGTCATGGTTATTGTACGCGCGCAAAGGATCATATAATCGCAGGATGCTATTAAATTAGTTCCCAATATTCAACAGAAAATCTTCTAGCCGCCACATTTTAAAAAGGGATTGACTAACGGGAAGTAAATAGACCTTTGGACCCGTACTTGATGTGGAAGATCGAGAATTATGGCGGTGGGAGGAATGTACCTTTAAATGAGAAAAAGAAAACATGTATATGTCGAAGGAAAGAAATGATAAGTAGCAGAAAGAAAAATGATGACAGGGAGTACAATTGTGGGACTCAAAGTGAGGATAATGATGGAGTGAGGATGAGAGGGGGAGAAGGTGAAGAAAGAGAGAAGAAAAGGGGAGGGGGAGGATGGGATGGGGAGAAGCGAGGGAGGACGGCGGGAGAAAGGATAAGAGTATCGGAAGAGAGGTGTATGATCGTTTCGCCAAATCCCGTTTCGCCGAATTATTATCAGTGTCTTAAGTTTCGCCGAATAATTTTTTTTCCAATTTACGTGCCTCCCTGACGCTGCCGCGCATGCAGCGGCTAAACATATAACATCAAAAACCGCAACTAACCGCACATTCCTTCTAATTAGGAATACATTTTTAACTTCTCCCACGCCAAATTTTTAAATAATATTTTGATTCGGCGAAACGGGATTGGGCGAAACGGGAATTTCCACTTTCTCCGAATTTTAATCAGAGCTTAATATTCGGCGAAACGGAAAAAAAATATTCGGCGAAACAGGTGTAAACCGGTAGGGTAGGAGAGTAGAGCGCGGAGGAGTGGAAAGGATTAGAGAACAACTAGGGAAGGGAGGAGTGTGGGAGTTTTTACATATTCAGTACAAAAATGAAAAAAAGCAGGGAAGAGCAATCGTGGAGATGTAGAATATAACGGGAAGGGGAGGACAACTACAGATGCAAAATCTAATACACGGCTTTAAAAGACATAGAAAAATGTGCAGTCGGATGCGGTGCCAAAAAAGGCCGTGCCACTCGACGTGAAACACGCCTTCTGCTCCCGCGTTATGGAAATGAATCGGAGGCGGAAATGGAAATGAATCGGAGCGAAGCCACCCTGGCGCAATTGCCCATTTTCAAGAACCTGCATTATTTAAAGGGGCACCCGGCCTGCCTTATAACCTTCCGCCTGCCTTATAACAGCTCGCGCTGATCGTCTTCCGCGCCTATAGAACACCAAGGTCATCTGAGATAGTGGCTGCGTTCTTCGCAGCGAAGAACGAAGCGACTGTCGCATTTGGCATTGTGCCTAATAGACGAACCTGCAGGAACGCATTAATCGTGTCGTCACAAACCGGAATGATTCTCGTATTTTAACATCACAATTTATAATTTTCTAGGCTAGTGTCTTATAATTTTGCTTCGGCGATCTATTGGAATAATAAATTTTAATGTTTAACGCATTACGCTTTTAGATTTTTGATCTCATGGTAATTATTATCAAATTAATACATGCACACACAGAGATGACTAGTCATGATTATTGTAAGCGCGCAATGCATCATAAACTGCGGGACGCAGTAAATAAAGTTAACGATTATTCAACAGAAAATTTCCTAGATTTCACTTTTTAAAGCGGGTTTTTACCAAGGGATTGACTAACGGTAAGTAAATAGACCTTTGGGGGTCATACTTGATGTGGTGGATCGAGAAAAATGGCACTTGGAGGAATGTCCTTTTAAATTACGCATTTCACTATTATGGGGCAGCTTTACAAGTAGTATATAGTACGCAATATAGTACATAACGCAAATAATAAGCCTACTCAAATATAGGCATAATTTCAACGTGGACCCATGTAGGTGAGCGCCAGTAGACTGCTGGGTTCCACGGCGTAAGGGAGGGGGAAGGAGGGGCGGAATGCTGATATTAACTTTATCCTCTAACCAACCCTTGGCACGGGAAAACGCGGGAAGGCAGAGAGTCTGGCTAATGTGGCACGTGACGGAGCTGGGAAGATTTATTCCAGCTCTAATGGATGTGTGCAGCAACGTGAATAATTACGGGTCAAAATTCAAAAGCACCAACGCAGTAAAAGCGGCAGGGTAGAAAGAAGAAGAAATATGCTGATGTTGGGGGGTGTTTTTCGTCTTTCTCCGCTGGGCGATGTAATCATCACATTTTCGGGTAATGGATGTGGTAATCTGAATTTGTTAAGTTGCCGTGGTTACGTACTTTGCGTAAAATTTAAAGGGTAAATGTAAAGCTATTTACAGTACTATTTTCACAATATCAGTACCTAGGAAATACAAAAAAAGGACAACTGGAAATCGTTGCATAGCAACAACATTTTACATTACAGATATAGTAGCGACAGTAACGCGTACTGGCGACGAGGCTATTTATTAGAATTGATTTGACTCTTATGCGAACGGTTTGTCTGTCTGTCTGGGTGTCTGTCTGTGTGTTCGCGCTATAACGTTTTAACGAATTATCGGATTTCTGTCCAATTTTGCACACAGATTCTATGGCACATTTCTAGGTCTAAATTCGAAAATGGATCAAATCCGTTGCAGAAATCCTCCGATAGAAATAATCAAAGATTTTTGTTCGCAGCAAACGTACGAGGTTCGTTATTTTTTCTTCAGCCGACTGACGTCATCCATCCACGACCAATTACTGGGAACTATGTAGCCTTCGTCAGTGGCTGATGTCACCACCAACCGACCAATGACTGGCAAATTATTGCAGAGATCACTGACGTAGGCATGCGCCTACTCTGATCTTAGTCGTACGAACTGGATAACAAGGTTGTGTAGTCATGTAGGCATGCGAAATTAGCGTAGACTTAGGCAACTTGTTTGGCCAATCGTTCATGACTGTAATGCTTAGGGAGGGGGATGGAGAAATGAATTTTTTGGGAGGGGGATGGAGAAATATTTAAAACAACTTCTACTGTATGACTTTTTTTGTTGTCAGGGGTGGCGTGGGGGTGGGCGCAAATTCATAAAACTACTTTTGGGCGATGACTGTGCTATCTAGATATTTCATCCTTATCAGTCGTGCGACGTGGCAACGTCGCAGTACGAAAAATGAAATGTGCAAAACGCCAAGACTAAACGGTTTGGAGGCATCCCGTATCATAAAACTGCCAAACGGTGCTGAATATTTTTAATGTTGATTCAGTTCACTAGCGTTTTAATTAAACTTACATTATAAAATGAAACCAATAGAAGAATCGTAGTGGGCTCGTCTTTAATTGAGAGGTGTGCGCCGCCATGCCATCCATGGCAGTTAATAAAGAAAATCTAGAAATGCAAGCGACCACTGGTTTTATGGTGCATATGCGTCATGGAACCGCGCCCAAGAAATCATTTGGATGTTTGGATTGTATTCTTAGGAGGGGTAATTATTCACACGTGTTAGACAATTAGTAGCCATATCGATCGCTGTATTCGCAAGAGGAAACAAATCGACTCTCCCTATAATTGGTTTAAACAGGTTTATTATCTGTAGCCAACGATGCCGCCATTTTTTATTTCAAGTTTCGCCTCCTACGAGAACCGACAAGTGCTGCCTTCTGGTGCCGTTGGAAGCAGGTATTATTATTTCATAAGACGTTTCCAGAAAAGCGTCACTACCTACTAATCCACCCTGGTTTGAAATGACTCGGATAATTGCTTTAAAAGTTAGAGTGCAGGCAGACAGACATCTTTAGTTCGGAGTTCCACCGCTGGCGTCGTGCACGCCTCACTTAAAAGTGGGGGAAAAACTCCCCGACCTCAAAGGATCGACCTCAAAGAGTAAAGTTAAGCACGGCTTTCGGTATTTTTCCCATTACGTTCAACCCTCTATTATTTGAAAATTTATGTTTTGAAGCGCAAAGCATATCGTCCCTTGTTATAACCCTCAAACGAAGAGGCTTTTAACGGCCGATAATCTTGTTACGGAGCGTATTAGTAACAGCTGTTGTAGTTCATTATGATCTGATTAAATGGGCTGCCCTACACTCAACACGACACACCGCCATTGTCATTTAGCGTCATACAGAGCAAAAGGCACTGCACTCCGACTTTTAAGTTGCGAAATATACACGCTAGAGGGCGAAGCGAAACTTATCTACAAACGTTGTCCAAGTAGTGAATTTAGGCCTACTCGAGGAGTGAAGAGCGATATAGTTACAGCCCAGATACAATATTATGGCCCGTTCATTATTTATCACGGGGTGGGGGATGGGAAGGGGCAGAGGAAATGGGATCCTGAATTTCTTGGTCCCTCTCGAAGGTGGGGGTAATACATATTTCAGGTCCCGTCAAGGGGTGGGGGCGGGGAGTCACAAAAAACACCGACCAAACTGGAAGAGAAAGTCATTTTTGGGTCTCAAAATGGCACTTTCAGTAGTCAAAATTTCAAAAAACGCCTTATGATGTGAGCGTGCAAGGTTCTGAAGCTAGTAGTACCAATACTACAAGTATAGTGTATTTTTTTCTTTCTTTCGGGGGCCCCCCGGGGCCGGGGGGGGGGGGGGGTCAGTGGCATTCTGCCGCCCTGTAGCTACTCCACCACCCCCACGCTAAGTCGTTTTACTAATTATCAAATAACAGCCGTATTCCGGAAATCCACTCAAAGTGTGAGTGTGAGAGGGCAAACGTGAGTGCAAACATCTAAGCTAACAGGCAAATTCCAGAAATCCACTTAAGTGTGAGTGGGGCTAAAAGTGAGTGTAAGGATAAAAACGCATCCATAGAAATACCCTCAGATGTTTGGACACTTACATTCGCTTTTATGGTAGTACTAAAATTATTGACCCTTACTTTAGACTTTTGCACTCACAAGTGCCCTCTCACACTTTACACTTGAGTGGACTTCTGGAATACGGCTGTAAGTCTACAAAATTTAAAACAGTTATTCCATAAATTAGAAAGTTAGCTATAGATGTAGCATCTTACCTATTCCAAGAGTACGCGGAACCCTAACGGTAGTTGCGGCACTACTACCTCTGATAATGGTTTTGCCTTCGACGCAGCAAGAAGGCATTGGGTGTGTTTCTAGACTAGAGGGAAGAGTGAGATGGATTCCTATAAGCCACGCCCCAAACGTCATCAAAACCGATCAGTTTAGAAACAGCACTGCCTCACTTGTCGTTCTCACGATTAGAAAAATTGGCAATAATCGCTGCCACATCTATTTTCGGCGAGAAAATTGTTAGTAAGAACATAATACAAATGTTTATTAATCTTTGTTTAATTGGGTTTTGTTTCTAAATTTAGACATTTTCCATATCTCACTTCCTACAGTTTAGAAACACGACCATCTCAGCTACTACTGGTGATGGCAGCCATGTTGGATCAGTAAGTGATCGGAAAGTGAGCGAAAGAAAACCTGCCTCACTTGCCTCAGCAACATCTCAACTTCATGACGTCACGCTTACGTAAAGTGGGAGGAGTTTGGATCAGTCGCCTCGAGTTAAGAAACAGTTTTCTCACTTCCCTCTAGTTTAGAAACACCACCAAAGCATTACCACAGGTATTAGTGCCCGCAACTACCGCTAGGGCCCAGTGTACCATTGGATGAGGTAAGATGCCGCGTTATCTAGTTAGCTTCCTAATCTATGGTCAGCCGTTCAGGCCTAATGTCTTGAATGCTTTTATTTCGCCTGGTTTATTCAGTTACGCCAAACAATCCCTTATCCGCACATAGTTGATTTGCTGTTTCTTCTGTTTTTTTTTCAGGTTGTCTGATAAATAGAAGGCGATTTGTACGTCCTCCTGGGCTTTCGAGATTA
>JAHWFP010251787.1:0-11813 GCA_023313725.1 Lithobius niger | reverse complement strand
ACACCTTGTCGACTTTATCTGACCAGTATACGCTCTTCTGCTTGTTCCCTAAAACCGCAAGTTTGCCCTCAAGAAATCGTTACTTCGTAGTAAAAATGGGTGGAGGCAAACTTGCGGTTTTAGGGTGCGTTTCTTATTGTTGGTGCTGGCGTCCACCGGTGTACGCTCGTTTCGTAAAAAGGGAGTAAAAAAAAAAGTTGGAAAAAAAAACCCGTTGTGTACTTCGCGTCCAACAGGGCCCATTCAGCCCGTTTATTGCGTCCAAGCACCCCTCAGCCCCGCTTTATTTGTGCGGGAGATAAACCACGTTCAACCCCCGTATAACGACAGACAGTTACGTAGTTCTCGGGTGCAACTTTACGAATGAAAGATGTAAGGGTTAACCCACGTTTTGTGGGTTCAATCGCCCCTAATAAATTAGGGCTACGCCACACTGAGAGTAATAGCCCTTCCGTCTCACTTCCGGGACTACTACGAATTGGCTCCCAAATATGGGATGGGGGGGGGGGGTTAAAGCAGTATGTCCTACATATAAGATATCTTTTAACAATTAAATGCGTATACGATTTGTTGGATTTGATTTAAGACACCAGCGCAAATATGGGAGTGATGTCAAAATTAAAGGAAACAAAAAAAAATACAGCCGAAGCAAACCGTATGCATTAAAGGCTGGCCTTGTAAGGATACAAGATACGCTAATCTGAGAAAGAAAGAAAAGACAACTGGCCTGACTGGGACTCGAACGCACGAATTCCCTCTGACTAGGCCGGGCGTTCTAATCACTGCGCAACCGGGGCGGATATTGGCTGCAGGTTCCTGCTAGCTAAGTAGCTGTTCAGTTTTTCTCTGTGGTGACCTAGAGGTCGCAAACAAACATACCTAAACAAGCAAAGAAGCAACATTGCTTCTTGGCCTCCACACCAGTACCGTAACCAATATCCGCCCCGGTAGCGCAGTGGTCAGAGTGCCCGGCCTATTCAGCAGGAAGTCCTGAATTTTTTACAAAATCTAATGAACATGTTGAATTGAATTGAATTGAATTGAATTGTTTACTATTAATGTTTAATATAGTTTTTGTTACTATTTAATAGCCACTGCATAGCAAAGATGGAAGTGGGTCACTTTTTCCAACCCTTGACCCTCTGGGGCCCTGACCCACGACCCACTTGAACCATCCGACAAAGTACAAAATACGACCCACCATCCCCCGCCCCCAACACACACTCCATCCTTCATTAAAGATTGTCCATCCTTCCACGAACCATTTATATGCGTGATATATTTTTTTAATGTATAGGCCTTTCTCGACCTTTTCCCAAGTCGCCTTTATGATGACCTTTTTCAAGGACCTTTGTGAAACCTTCTAATTGAAACTTTTGTTTTTATTTAGAATAACATAAATGCAAAAGAAGCATTTATGTATCCCGGCCCCGTCCCTTTATTTTGGGTCGGTGGGAGTGAAAGGTCTTGACCATGACCCACTTGACCCACGTTGAAAAAAAATGTGACACTTTCGACCCACTGACCCACGGTTGTTCGTTATAAAGGGAGCCTGTATTTAACAGAGATAGAACTGACCAACCCGTGGGTCAGTTCCATCTCTGTTAAATACAGGCTCCCTTTATAACGAAAAACCTAGTCCGCCAAAAAAAAAATGGTTCTTTGGAGACTTCGTAATACAGAAGTTTCAGCGAACTGTGGGTGAAGTTCTTTCAAAGTTCCTTATACATAATGTAAAAAAATATTTAAAAAACCATCGAACTACATCTGCTTTCTGATTGTACTGTGAGCACAATGTGCATACATTAATTTTAAATACGTTTTTTTTTTTAATGTAAAGGTTCAATTTTATAGTGTCCGCGGCCTATCTTGAGTTCGCTCCAGAATGAACACAAATATTCGATTGTACGTGTTAGGTCGCAGAGTACCTTGTTGATATCCAAAGTAGTTACAAATAACAATGGCGGCCGTCGGTTAAAGCCGCCCCCTCCAGGAAGACGTAGCCGATCACAAAATAAGTGCTGGACTCAAGATACGCCGCGCACACTGTAGGTTGTGGTTCCGTTTCTCCTTTTTCGCATCTGATAAATTCAGTAATTTCATGGTCGACGGAAGGTTTGTAAATTGGTTCCTAATAAGGTTTTTTTTTTTTTATTATCTTAGGGTGGCCTCACACCAAAATCGACAAAACGTCGCACGACAGGACATTTTGTCGAAACCTGTCTCACCTAGCATGCTGCAGACGTCTCCAAAACCATAGCAATGAGTTGAGGGTCGCACACCGGATGCGACGTTGTAGCGAGACGTCTTTAGGCGTGTCTTTGGGCATCACCACGACAACAAAGCGAAGCTCCTTCTAGTTTCGTCTGTTGGGGGGTCTCTACACCAGATGCGACGTCTCGCGACGTTTCGTCTTGCAACGACGTTTTCTCGAGTTTGGTGTGCGGCGAACCTTAGTCTCCTTTATCGTGTGACCATGGATAAAAAAAACAAAAAAACATTTGGATTAATGTCTCTTTCAGCTGCTCAAGCCGTCTCGGGATGGAGAAGGACAATTTTCCTAGGGTATTCCTCAAGTCAGCACTGCAAAAGGGTTCTTTATAATATGGAGCTGTTCCTTATACATATACAGGTGTTTTCGCTATACGAACAGAAGGTCGAACAAATTGTTAAAAAAAAATGTTCTTTATAGGGAAGTAAGTGTTCTTTCTTATTTGGAAGTTCGTTATATCGAGAGTGTACCCTGTGTATTGCGTAATGACTTATGTGTAGCCTATATGACTTTTTTCGTGTTTTCATTCTATTCCTTTTTCTTTATGCAGAAATTGTTGTAACTATTGACGCCTTTATTTGCTGTCATTGATGGTTCAGAGTTGCGTACGAGTTTTCTCTGTGACACAGATTACCACTTTTGTAAGAACGCTGCCAATGTATACAAGCCACGAGCGTCCGTGTAAAGTTGGTGCGCCCACGTGCACCAGAAAGCAAGAGATAAAGTTAAGCCTAACGACATCAACCGCTTTTTTTTTTCTCAATATATCGACCGTTTTGAAACGGAGATTTTGGACCTCTAGATGGGCGCGCCGTCTAGTGACAGTGATATCGTTAACCTTAACCGCTTCCTCCCTGGTGCACGTGGACGCACCAACTTTACATTCAGTAATTAAGGAGGCACGCGGCTTAGTTTGTTGTGTAAAAAGAAATTTCTTTGCGTATTCCCTTGCGTGTTGAAATCAAGTTCTACATAGAACTAAATAATGGTAGACGGCGCTAGATGCTGCAACCTGTCATTCGTTGAAGAAAAAAAGGAAAATTGGAAATAAGCCAACAGCGAAAATCATACACTAGAAATAACGTAGTGCGAAATGGGGGGGGGGGGGGAGTTTTTGGACCCTCACGAGAGGTGGAACAAAAATTTTTCAGGTCCCGTCAAGAGGAGGGGTCAAATCACACTGACCAACTGGAAGAAAAAGACATTTTTGGACTAAAAAATGGCACTTTTAGCAGTCAAAATTTCTAAAAACGCCTCAACTCCCCCCCCCTCCCCTGATCCCCCCCTGATCCCCCCATGATGTGAATGTTACAAGGTTTTGAAGCTATTAGTCCCATTTCTGCAAGTCATTTTTTACAGAAAACTTTGTACAAAAGCCTTGGCGCCTGGTTTCTTGGCTTCTTCGGTCTTTAAGGTGCTGACTACGTTACGGATGTGGGCATACAAGCAAACAGTGTGTTCATCAAACTTATTGTATGAATCTCGACAAGAGGTGGGTGTGAGGAACATTTTCTAGAACATTTTTAATCCAACATGTCTTTTCGTTAAAAATGAGACACGTTTCCCTACAACTAATGGTAACCGTCGGTGTGGCGAGCTACTTACTTAGTTTGGCTACAGCACTAATCTTGGCTACAGTAATCATCTGCAGACAGTCTCAATGGGTATACGAAGGCGCATTTTTTTTTTGGGGGGGGGGGGTCACATTATTTTTGGACCTTGAGTGGGGGAGGTCAAGATTTGTTCAGGGTCTCGAAGGGTGGGGTCATCGAAAATTTGGTGGTCACAATTTGGTGGTCACAATACTGACCGGTCCCTTAGCGAATTGCTTTAGCACTGTAAGGATAAAATACGAACGATTCCACCATTCCTGCAAAAGGGAATCTCTTCCACAGGATAACGGCTTCGCTGTAGAAAGTAACAACGACGAGGGGACAGGTAAAGGAGTGACAAATATAAATCTTCTAACTGTCGTCTCATCAGTGGAGATTCTATAGTCATTCTTGACACCAAGCCCTAAATCACGCCGTCCGCGCGTGCTGGACCCTTAAATTGAGACACCAACAGGTTGACAGCATCGCTTGAGGCTTTTCCACGTTTTGTGGTTGGAGGGGGTGTAGAGGTAGTCGTAGGCAGAGGGGTTTGTTTAAAGACCCCCAAGCCCAAATGCGCCGCTGGGTTATTAAGTCTTTCGCCACAGACCCTACAGAGTTCAAGGCATGAGTCGAAGGTGTGTTGGTATAGAAGCCAGAGACCCCTACGTTTTAATGGCGGAACTTTGGGAGCGGATAGGGATGGACTCTGTGGTGAAAAAGGAGCCAGTCTGACCCCTTGGCGCCAATTCGGCCATTTCGGGCCCCATCCACTGACCGAACGCAGCGGGGAAACTCGGATGGGGCAACGTCAGGGTTTGACAGAATTATACTCTTCCAAAAGCTTGGTTCTTTCCCCCTATAGTGTGTACCCTATTGCACAGTTAAATGGAACGTATTTTGTTTCTGTTTAATCAAAATTACTTTCATTTCTGAGTTTGTGGGGCATGCTATTTGGATACATTCAGAAAAACCTAGACTACCTGAATACTCCTGCACCAGGAAATCAACAAATCATCCCTACAATCTCCGAACTAAATTTGCGGCAGTAAATAACCATTACCACGCAGTCATGAAGTGGGCACAATTCACTAATTTCTCATTCATTAAAATAATTTTTGAGCGATCTGACGTCAGCAAATGGACTGGAAACTAATGGAGAAATAGTATTGAGGAATGGTTTTTTTTTTTAATGGGTAAATAAGTAGAAAAAAAATCAACGAAAACATTGAAAATGAACTTAAAATATTGTTTTTACACCCCTGGTAGCTGTTACTTGGGAGCAATTGCTTCATTTTGCACCGGAAGCCGGTATGGGTCTGGCACAGAGTTTAAGGCTGGCAACACTTCTGGCTACTTTACTAGCGCTTGGTAAATCATAGGCCTATATAAATTTGGTTGCTGCACCCTTCCAGGCTACGTCTACTACCTGAAGTTCGTCCATGCTTGTCCCCCCCCCCCCCCCAAAAAAAATCCCAACCCCATCGTTGCATTTATCCATTTTTTTGATTAATCCTAGCCTGGGTTTGTCTAGGGACAGATGGGTGCTGGGCTTCCCCGTGAATCCAAGGTTTGAAAATGTTACTTTTTTTTATTTACACTTGATGATGATATTGATTTAAAACCGAAACGTCGTGTTACTGTCTGTACTTACGTGTATTTCTTTGGCTTTATTAAGTCAGACTATTCTACAAAATCTTGCGGCTCTGCCGTAATAAGAGCCACAGATTTCTACAGCTATACGGATTATGGGCCTCTTCTTATCATTCTGATTGCTATTGACGTTCAGTTTGGTCGCTAACCGGAAAGGAATCCTGGAAAAGTACGTCCTGGGCCTACCGACCCACGGTAGTGTGAAAGTCTACCCACTCCCTACACCAGCTTGAGGGAATTTTTACGCTCAGATCTCGCTTTGCACTCCCACAGCTATAGAATTTAGTCGCGGTGGCAGAGTGTCGTTGCCATGGTTTACAACTCTACCAGGATTAGCTAACCCTGATTTTGTCTGAATATTGCTTGCAATCCTATACTCCGTAACAAGACAAAAATTCCCCTGACGAAGCGGTGAACTCCCGTTTCGCCAAATCCCGTTTCGCCAAATCCCATTTCGCCAAAACGAATTTGACAAAATTTTACGTACACGAAATTTAATACCTTATTTCTATGTAATGGGGCTTTAAAAGGCAAACATTTAATAGAGACAAGCAGTGGTAGAATACGTTAAGTTGATTTATTAGCGTTTTGAAAACTGGCAATATAGACGGAAAAATGTGCGCTTTAAATATAATTGTTTAGAATGTTTGGGCGTCACTACGTCAATGCCAAGGTTCTCTTTTAAGAATAGTTAGTTATACACGTGATGGTTAACCTTTTCCAAACGGGAATTCCTGTCTTGCAGAATCCCGTTTCTCAGAATCAAAATATTCTTCAAACATGTAACATTGCAAAAGTTAAAACGGCATGCCTAATTGTTAGTAATTTTTTATTAGTTGTGTTTTCTGATGTTATGTGTCTAGCCGCAGCGAGCGCGGCAGCGCGAGCGAGGCACGTAATTTGAAACAAATTATTTTGCAAAATGGGATTCTGCAAAACGGGTGTTTATCTATAAATGTCTGACCATTTTCATGTTATAAATGTTTCGTGTGGATAAAATTTCGTGAACGATATTTGGCGAAACGGGACGTAACCGACGAAACAGCCCAGTCACTTCTCAGTCACTTCACAGTCGCTTCCGCAGTCAGTTTATGGGGCCGGAGAGAAATATCAATGTATTTATTATGTAACAATACACCACCAGTCACCACAACGCAACATAACCCGTCAATAGTCAGCACAACACATGAATCTAGAAAAATAATAATAAAAAATATGTTTTGGTTTATAATTTTGTGCACGACTGAATATTGATTGAAAATGAAACAGTAAATGCTATAGCAGCACCCGGCTGTTGTGTGACCGGACAGAAATAAAGTGTGTGAAAATAACATAACTGAGAGTGTACGTGTGTGTGTGTGAGGGGGAAGGGGTGACACCCCAAACACTAGTCCAAATCGGATATAGAGGAGTACCATTTTTATTTTTAAATGGGGGGGGGGGACCGGGGGGTGGGGGGGGGGGGAAAGGGGCCACTGACGACCTGCATTTACAGGGATAAGGCCTGGTCGTCCGACTTTCAAGTTTTGCCCTATACAGTAGTTTAGGTCTTTTAAGTGATGTTTGAAAATTGTATGCTTTAGTTTTGCATTGTGGTTTCTTCCAAGTGTAAAGCGTTTGGCGTTTAGCGTTGTGCTAAACAAATTTTTAAGCTTGATAAAGAGTCGTAGATATCACTGGAAACGTCACATTTCAGTGCATAAATATGCACCGTATTGTTTCACACTGTGGAATTCTCACGTCACATACGCTGTCCGGATGCCGCTATAGTACACTGTTCGTTTAGTCAGTTTGGGGGGGGGGATGAGGCTTAATGGCGCGTCGACAGCTTTAGTCAGTTTGTCCGTGGCGGCAGTGGCAGTGGCCAATCACTGCTCAGATCGCGTCTCAGCCCTTAGGCCCTATTGTCTAAATCTTCACATCCGTTCTTCTCTGAGTTAAGCTGTAAAAAGTGTATGACGTTCGACTAACGGCAAGGCTCACTGATATTGAAGGAAAATAAACTTTTCGAGCACGTCATATGTCAGTTAACCCTAATACTCTCCGCCTTTCACATCCAAACATTTTCTGAAGGCGACATTGCTTTGAAAATATCCGTTTCCTCCATCCGTTCTTTCTTTTCATCATCTTCAGGTTTTCCCAATCCCAAGCAGCAGCAACAGCAGCAGCCATCATGGCGACGGACGACGACACCACCCTCTGGTGGTGGCTTGCGTCCCTTCGGTCCAAGCGGGGCAATTGGTTTCTCAGCGTGCAGCTGGCTCGCAGCTCTATTGGCCACTTTGTTCGCCAAGCCTTTCTCCGCGATTGAATCCACTCGTGGAGGCCGCGCGCCGCATGACCAATGTGTGACCACACGGTTGGAAAAGGAGGACAGTGTCCATTTTAGTTGACCAAGGGAGGAAGACACCCGCCGGAGGCAATCTGATTGACCCGCTAAGTCGCCAACTGTGCTTTAATAGAGAGAGAGCAAATCGAAAGGATTGAAAAAGGATTTTACCGTTGATTCGAATTATGGGGTTTAAAGGGGAAAACCAGCTAAAAAACGTTTGCACTCCCGGGACATTTCTTCTTGAGCCTTCCCATAATGCAATGCAATTCATCGATGTAAGAAATAGCGTAGTGGGAGCCTTGAGTTCACCTAAAGATTGAGGACAAAATGGCGGCCATTTGTTGGCATTTAGTCTAGACAGACCCTTGCATTTTTGCAAAAGATAGAGGACAGCATGGTGGCCGTTGACTCGCATTCAATCTAGAGAGAGCCTTGCTGTTAACCAAAAGATGGCGGACATTGATTCGCTTTCAATCTAGAGAAAGCCTTGCAGTTAACCAAATGACAGAGGACAAAATGGCGACCGTTGATTCGCTTTCACTCTAGAGAGAGCCTTGCAGTTACCCAAAGGATAGAAGACAAAAGGGCGACCATTGTTTCATATTCAATCTACAGAGATCCTTGCAGTTAACCAAAAGACAGAGGACAAAATGGCGACTGTTGATTCGCATTTAATCTAGAGAGCTTTGCAGATCACCAAAAGCCCTAGGAAAAAATGACGGCGTTGACTCACATTCAACCTAGAGAGAGCCTTGCAGTTAACCAAAAAGATGGGACTGAATGGCTACCATTGGTTCGCATTGAATCTAGCGCGACACTTGCAGTTAAACAAACAAGAGAGGACAAAATGGCGACCGTTGATTTCCATTCAATCTCGAGAGAACCTTGTAGTTAACTAGCAGACAGAGGACAAAATGGCGACTTTTAATTCGCATTCAATATTCAATCTAGTGAGCCTTACAGTTAACCAAAAGAGAGAGGACAAAATGGCGACCTTTAATTCGCATTCAATCTAGAGAGCCTTTAACCAAAAGACAGAAAAAAATGGAAAACGTTGATTTGCATTTAATCTAGAGAGAGCCTTGCAGTTACACAAAACACAGAGAAGAAAATGGCGGCCGTTAATTGCATTCGTCTGTGTGTCTTTCCAGGCAAGTTTTTTTCAAGCCAGTTACCAGTTCAGGATTAAACTTGGTACGCAGTTAGGGCTACGTGGGTCTGGGTGGGTAGGGTACATCAATCATAAACACAACTTGTAGTAAAATTTAGAGGATATTATTTTGAAACTGTATAAGCAGTTGGGGCACCTATCACTTTTCATACAGCAGCCGCCGTCTTGCACACGTTCGCTTCACGTGCGACAAAATGACGTCACTACTGTCCTTCAGCCATTATATGGTGGAAGCAGGGGGGGGGGGGGTAGTAATTCTTACAGTCACAATGCTCGCAACGTAACGTGCCCGAAGGGTTACTAGCGCAAATAGCGCTCACCGCTACACAAGGACCGCAGAAGCAAAAACAACATGGTCCTGGAAATCGTTGCCGGCCCACGTTGGAGTTCAAAGATGCCGACAAATGAACATTGCGCTGTCGCCAACTGCCTAAACAATTCGTAGTATTTTCACAAACCGCATTTGGCAAATGTTAGCTAACACACTGCACCTTCAGAAAATTCGTTTTCCCTCGCTCCCCTATCTGTTGTTTGCCGGCTATTTTTCAGCTGCGTGATCGCAGCGTACGGTGGCTTATTGGGACACAAAACAACTTTTTTCTACACACAGAAAACTTTTATTATGAAACTTTGATTGGCTGCTGTGTTCCTAATTCAACTGTTTCGGGCAGGCAAAACGTATGATATAAGGTTGATCGTCTAATAGCTCGCACCTAACAAAGGAAGACGAGCACCATGTCATACCATAATTGGAAACCACGAGTGAGACGTGCGAGGCCAACCGGGTGAATAGCTACACTCCGCAATACAGCGACAAGTGGCAAACCACAAGAGAGATGTGAGAAAATGGCTGACAGCGTGAATTCATTTATTTACCCATCCGTCGTCGTCCCACACGTAGTGAAGGATGTTGCCCACCGCTGTTACCCACCAATAGGAGGGGGGATGAAGGGCGGAGACTTGGCACACCATTTACCAGCATATACCGTACTTGAAGGGATTACCAGCTAGTGGGATTATTTTTACTTACTTCGAAGCTTGATATTAAATTATTTTTGGCGAATCGACAATCTGGAGAACTACAATTCAGACAAGCACTCTCAAAAAAAAAAAGGTTTCTGACTGTCTTGAGAGTCATCTTGTCGCGTGGTTTAGTCCATTTATTCCAGTATGGCCGTTGTGGGAGAGTAGTTGCACGGGTCGCCAAGAAACACAACACTCGGCATGGGGAACTAAATTCGCAATTAAAACCAGTGGGCCATTGGGTGATTAATTAGCAATAATTAGTCTCGGCAATCAACAACAAGGAAGGGTGAGGTAATAAATTATGTTAATAAGGGATGCGCCGGAAACGACCCGCGAATGTCTCCACTTCCGGGTGTTGGCTGTTTTCTCGCTTCGTTACATGCAGCGCGCGCGCTAGAGCGCTCCTTGTTTTATGTCGCACCAAGGCCGCTAAGTTTCATTAGCGATAATTATAATATATATTATATTTATAAGCGGGGAAGGGCAAGGCGAAAGTGGAGAAGAAAAATAATATGCGCGCTTCAAGAGATGCGATAAAACGCCCGTCCTTTTGTTTATGCGTCGCTCGCTCAAGCGCCGCAACGACAGCGTAAATAAAAGCGGGTTATTGCATTGCGAGAGAGTGAAAGTCTCCAGCTCGATGCGCCGCAAGCCGGCAAGCACGGATCTCTAAGGCTAATATCCAGAGAAGAGAGAGCGAACGCCCGCCGTCATCGTCCTAGTCGTCGTAAGCGCGATAAAAGGCGGCGCGCGCTCGCTCGCTCGCTCGAAAATGCGTGAGCCCCATCTCGTGTTTCCGTCACAATGAGCCAAAGCGTGGCATGCAAATTGAGAATGGCGGACCCAAAAGCCCCTCGGTTGAATTGGAGGCTGCCATATCTGGTAATTGCTTGGTCATCACGCTGGATATAAACGCTTTTATTCTGCTTTCTTTATTGTTCTTAGGTGGGGTCGTCCTGAGCGGCTAAGGCCCTATTGTTCTCCGTATAGCGGTGTTATCTAACTTGCATCGCATCTAGCTGTTGCTACGTGCCGACGTCTGTTTGCTTGTGTGTAAGCATTTGGTAGAAGTGTAGATGTAGAACTATACACTAACCGACAGTATGGCAAGCCATTCCGTGTTTTTCTACAGCATAGCAGATATCTTTGATTTAATTGAAGATATCTGCCATTCTCTTAAAGATGTCTGCAAATCTTTAAAGACATCAAAAAAAATCTGCAGATATCGGTATTTCAGATATCTTTATATGAATTACAGATATCTGCGATTGAATTAGAGATATCTGTAATTCATTTAAAGATATCTGTAAATACGAACCCTTTATAGGCTAGATATCTGTAATTCAAATAAAGATACCTCTAATTAAATTACAGATATCTGCAATTCATTTAAAGATATATGTAATTCCGTGGGGCGTTGGACGAAAGCCTAACTGGAAAAAGTCTAACGGAATAATCTGCCAAAATAAAAAAAGCTGGAATTTCATCTAAACAGAATATCGTATTTAATGGAAAATCATCTAAACGGAATATCTTATAATGGATAATCGTATAATGGATAAACGTCTAACTGGACAATAATATAACTGCGGTTTCTGATGTATAGCCGCAGCGAGCGCGTCAGCGCGATCGAGGCAGGGATATTAGACAGTTTTCCATTATACGAATTTCGTGTTAGACGATTTTCCATTATGCGAATTTCGTGTTAGACGATTTTTCGTTATGCCAATTTCGTGTTAGACGATTTTTCATTATGCCAATTTCGTG
>JAHWFP010251783.1:0-10030 GCA_023313725.1 Lithobius niger | reverse complement strand
CAGGGTAGTTAGCGATGGAAGCAATGTGTGATGGGCCATCCGTTGCATTCAGTCGCTAACCACAGTGGCCCTGAAGGCTCTCTCCGTCGTCGGGACGGAATGGAACGGAGCAGTGTGCGACATGCTTTAAAGGCCTCTCTAGACAGAAGAAAATTTCGTGCGAAGCAATGCGCGACTGCGTGCCTACAAGTTCAAATTGCTGCAATCGTATGGTTGGTGTTACGTTAAGGACCAATATTGAAGTCTTTTTTACACCATACTGCGACTCCGTGCAGCCGCGAGCAGCCAGTTGGGTTAGGGCTTAAGGGTGTTTGCGCCGTTTCCATCTGCGGCGAGACTTAACGCGTCAATTAGGCAATAAGTCTGTTCTTCTGTCCTTCTGTCCGGTGTTTTTTAATTTTTTTAGGAGGTTCAAATCTATGATAAGATATAGATTTGAGGCTTGTTTACCACCTCTGTAATGTATGGTGCAGTGAAGAATGACCATGTACTGTGACTGAGGTTGGCGCTAATAACCTTGCTGTCGACGCGCCATTAAGCCTAAATCCCCCCCCCCCCCCCCTTCTATACCAAACTTCGCTCCCCATGTTTTCATCAACAAATCAATTCATGTCGTTCACCCTTATTCCAAAAATGTAATTGTACCAACTTGCATTTAAATCGAGTGGTGCATTTGGCCATACAGACACAAGAGAGACAGACAAAGAGACCGGGCAAAATACAAAATCGCCGACATAAAGCTCAATCTCGCTCGGTTGGTAAACTATTAGCTGAAACTGACTGACGCAAAACAAGCCACGCAAGCTCCGCTTCGTCACGGAGACCAATAATCCGGCGAATTTCTCTAACTGCCTGTCTGTTATTTGGCACCTTTGAGCAAATCGTACCGTGATTTAAGTTACTTAGTGTCTGTACGGTCTTGCGTGTACGAAAACAGAATCAGAGTATTTTTAGTTGATGGCTATCATATTAGATAATGGCGCTTCGTACAAGCCATTTAGTGTTATCAGGCAGCGGTTTGCGTGTGTCTTGTCAATCAAGAATTCGTAAAGACAATTCGTCATCCCTTCTTGTTAGTGACGCCAACGCATATAGTAGATTTACACACGAGCTTACGAAAAATTCTATTAAGAAGGAATGCTAGGCAGTATTAACGATTATGCAGCACCTAGTTTGATGAATATTTGTACTCCATGTTCTAAATCCATCTATACTACAAGGCTGCTAAAGGTTAATTTAGTAGTTCTCAAGAGCGCACGCATAGGTATTTTTTTTTAAGCGCATCAAACCTTTTTTAAGCCATAGTTATACCATGAGTCATGGCTGTTTGCTGTGACGTGCATATCATGTGACTGAGCTAGTCGAATCAGATGGCCAAACAGCCGTTGTTCTCTTTCGTCATTGGCTAACTCATGGTGACGTCACGGCAAACAGCCATTGCGCATGGTTTAAAAAAGTGTGTCCCATCCCGCATCGACGTTTCCTCCATATTCTTCTTGGAGCTGATGGCCGTATCAGCGCGAGCTCCATCGCCTCGAAATAAACCTAGGGCTGTTCAGAGACATGTCACAACTAAAAACTTGTATCTGAAAAAAGACTTTTGTCCGACATTTGCACTCTGAACTTGTGGCTGAACATGTCATTAAAATATAGCTTTTGTACTCCGCAAAAAATGTAAGTTGCTGGAGTTTTTTTGTTTGGTAAAAAAAAAAAAAACAGTTACCGGCATGCGATAAATCGTGAATAAAAAAAGAAAAGAAAAACACCGTACGGCCGCGTCAATTTATTTAGTACCTAATTTTTTTAGCGGCCTATTAAAGAATGGCATCGTACTAAGAGTGAATCGTCATCAGCATCACCAGTGAACACCAACAACAATTGATGCCAAGTAACAGTTATTATATTATCTTACAATTTACTGTTCTCAGCAGTCTTTGAACAGTGAAATCCTAGAGGATCTTTAAAATAACGCACGCCCAGCCAGAGTTTCGGAAGTTTCACTCAAATTTGATGAGCACTTTGCTGAAAATCAACGGAATAAAACGTTAACTATCTCACCCATTTTAACGAGCGGTGTTTTATTTTTCGTGATTGCAATGGTAATTTTGACGTGAGAATACAAAAGTAAGGGTTCACGAGGACTAAACACTAATGCAATACTTTCACGGCATTTACCTTTACACGAAAAGGTTGTGTATTATCCTGTCTTGTTTTGGTCTTGGTTCAGTTAAAGTTTACCAACATCATTTCCGGTCCGGTCCATGGTCACCATCGTGATGGTGTTCGTCGCCGTTTCCACCTTCCGCATGACATTGCGTGTCAATTGGGCGATGAGTGTCTTCCTGTCCAGGCTTTTTCAATTTTTTGCAGAAAGTTTTTTTATAAGAAAAAATCTAGATTAGTGGTTTTTTTTTAAAGGGACACCCGGCCTACCTTATTAAAGCCACGCGCAGATCGCCATCCGCGCAATTACAGCGCCATGGTCGGCTGGGGTGATAGCTGCGTTCCTCGCAGCAAGGAACGTATCTGCTGTCTCAGTTGGCTTTGGGAATAGTACACGAAACAGAATCAAGTTAAAGATTGTGTCGTCATAAAATGGAATGATTCTCGTATTTTAACATGACAATTTATAATTTTCTAGGCTAGTGTCTTATAATTTTGCTTCGGCGATCTATTGGAATAATTAATTTTAATTTTTACTGCAGTAGCCTTTGAGATTTTTGATCTCATAGTAATTACTAGTAAACGATTAAAATTAGTATTGCGCACACACAGATAAAACTTCAAGGGCATTGTAGGCGCGCAGAGCACCATATCGTGTAGGATACAGTAAATAAAATTCCCCAATATTCAACAGAAAACCCCTAGACGCCACATTTTAAAACGGATTTTTAGCAAGGGAAAGACTAACGGTAATTAAATAGACCTTTGGGGCCGTACTTCATGTGGTTGATAGAGCCAAATGGCACCGGGAGGTATGACCCTTTAATCTTTCTGTAACGTGTGGCGCATGGCAACCCTGACCATTGCACTGTGTGTGACTGGGGTTGGCGCTAATGACCTAGCTGTCGATGCGCCATAAAGTCCCAAACCCCCCCCCCCCCAACAACACTAAACGAGTTCGTTTTTGTTTTTTTAATTCTATGGTATTCCGGGAGCCACAAAGGGTTGAGACTGTAATGTTTTTGTCTGCAGAACAACATGGAACGACGGAAACTCAACGAAATAATTCAGCATTAAACGACTACTACAGCTGCCATTTTGTGCTGGTGGCCAATTTAAAGATTGTATTAGCAGAGATTAATTTTATTGCACTGGGGTGCATTTATAAATATACCGACGTATACATCTGCGGTGCTTCACTGCCGCGGAAAATTGTAAATTTATGAAAACTGTTTTTACTTTTTGTTGCAGGTGGAATCCCGTGTACAAAATTAACGAGTTTCCAGTGACCACTGTGCCTAGTCCTAATGTCCAGGAGACAGCGCTTCTAACGTCCGACTACCATAGTGGATACAATGTGGACTATTCTAGAGGTAGGCAGCAATGTTTACTATGCAAGTTTAATTTAATTTCGCGTCATATGTTATTTTTAGCCAGAAATTACTCGTAGTGTGTGGTCATTTTTTTTACAGTATACGTAGTGTAAACTATGTGTTATCATTAGTGACGGCTTCGTAGGTGAGGTTTTAAACTTCTCTTAACTGCTTTGCTGGACTTCTTTGTTTGAACTTCTAAGCTAAACATCAAACCAAGATTTGGACTACTTTTTTTTAAGGATGTGTACATTGTATGCCATAGTAAAATGCTTTACTAAGTACACAAAACTGGAGTACATGCAACACGAATGGTACACCAGCAGATATCAGACAGTATGAGGGCGCGTTTACGCAACGACTCGCATTAGCATTCTCGTAACTAGAATTTCATCGTGATGACAAATGAGCCGTTGTAATGGTAACAACTCTACCTGAATTACCTAAATCGGACATGATTTGAGTATATTCTTTCAGTCGTATAATCCATGACAATATAATAAAGAATTCTTCCTGACGAAACGATTTTCCCAGTCGCTTCTGAACACGCATATTGACTGTTTTCGTTACGAGCCGGTTAAACTCCCTCCCTCCCTCCATGTTGGAATTTCAAGTGATTTCTAGCTTCTAGCTGCGAGGAGGCGAGGGCGAGTTGTTGCATAAATGCGCCATAACTCTTCACTGTCATTATAATACAATTGCTATTTTGTTTCCATTATTTTTGGTTAGTTACCACAATTATCCTGTATTGATTTAAAGTGTAATGCGCTACATTTCATGAAACCTTAAGAAATTACGTACCAGATCACGTACCTTATATTTTGAGGCTCGTATGTAATATTTGCCCAGGGAATATTTGATGCGAAATATGTTGAATAATCCTTCAACTTTTTTACCACGATCACCCAAAATGACAAACTGGAAGGGCGACCAATTCAAACTTGAACGCCAGGTACTATTTAAAACTTTTTTTTCTCTACTGGTGGGTAACGGTCATAATTCCGGAAAAAATTGGCCCAGCTGTAGCTTGGGGCAAGTGTCGCAAAGAAATCGATTACTTCTGAACTGCTCCCAGAACTCAGGAAAAATGGCTCCTCTGTGAACATGACAGAACGTTGAGCTTTCGTCACGTGTTAAGGTAAAGCGAGTGCGAATAATATCATGCACAGACATCAACTAATAATTGCAGATCAATACTACATCCTCCATACCATTACTTATCTGCTCTAACACTGTGGTTGTAGTGTGTTTATGTCCTGGTTGAATCAGGTTACGTCATCAAGAGAGGCAAGAGACCGCGAATTACAAAACTTGGCTGAACGGTAAGAGAACTCATCCTGGTTGCTAGAGCTTTGCGGGTCTTGTCGAACCCTTGTAAAGGGGACTTTGGCAAAGTCCCCGCCAGGACTGCCGGCCACGGTAGCGTGAGAGGCTACCATGCTCCTTCAGCGGCTATGAGAATTTACTCTGGCCAATTATGGACAAACTTTTGGACCCTGCGATGATCGGAGGTTTCCCGGTTCAAATCCCCGGGTTTGCCCCTCCCTTTACCATATATTTCTTCTCTCAAAAAAAGGCTCAAAATTGAGCCGGTTCAGCCATAAGAGCAGTAAACTGCTTTGGTTGACTTAAAGCTGAAAGAAAATTAATTAAAACAAATTATTAATTAGTTAGTTGTTTGGCGTATTTATTTAAAAAAAAACTGCAAATACTTCTATTCGTGCATTACACGTTTGCGAATCAATCCCTGTATAAAAGGTGAAAAATTATTGTCGGAAAGAAAAAAAGTCACTTCCCAACCATCTTACAGCAACGCCATCTTGTAATGACGTCATTGGGTGTTCGTCGAACAGAGGAAAATAAAAAATCCTCCATCTCTCACCCCTTCTCGCCAAACGGAGAATCCGCACTTAACTTTAGAATTCTGAGGCATCTCATCAAAAGATCCTTAACTCATAATTTGGTATAAACAAAAAAAAAAAAAAAAACAGTTTTGTGAACAACAATTTAGGTGCACGAGAAACTTGCAACCGTGCGTTGGCAAAAATTCCGACGCACGAGATTTCTCTTTGATACTGTGCAACAAAAATGTTTCGCAGTTTATCACAAGAATGAAACGATCCGGATTTGTGCTTAAATATTACGAGTTTAGAACAAAAATGAAACGATCCGGGTTTGTGCTTAAATATTACGAGTTTATAACAAAAATGAAACGATCCGGGTTTGTACTTAAATATTACGAGTGTATAACAAGAATGAAACGATCCGGGTTTGTGCTTAAATATTACCAGTTTATAACACGAATGAAACGATCCGGATTTGTGCTTAAATATTACGAGTTTATAACAAGAATGAAACGATCCGGGTTTGTGCTTAAATATTACGAGTTTATAACACGAATGAAACGATCCGGATTTGTGCATAAATATTACGAGTTTATAACACGAATGAAACGATCCGGATTTGTGCATAAATATTACGAGTTTATAATAAGAGTGAAACGATCCGGGTTTGTGCTTAAATATTACGAGTTTATAACAAAATCAAATGAAATCAAGTCCTCGAAATTGGGCAGCCGACATGATTAAATGACCCATATATTTCTTAAATACTGGCGTCGCACACCCGTTGAATTGTTTCCAAGTAGAAAGCCAAGCACAATTGTCACTTTTGGTGCCTAGACCTGAATTTAGCTCTTAAACAATGAAGTTGAAGATTTATTTTGTGAGTGGGAGAATTTAAGGTTGACAGTGGCCTCCTGACGAGGCCAAAAGAATCAGAAGGATATGTAAGCAATAAAATTTTAATTTTCGGTGGCTGACTTGCATCTTGTTCACAGTAAAACGGCTAAAAGGTTTAAAAGTCCACCAACACTGTAATAGGGCTTCTTTCTTTTATTTTTAAACCTTTTAACCGTCTTACCAAGACGGAAATGAGACGCCGAAAATTAAAATGTTATTGCTCACATATGTCTTGAGTCTTTTTGGCCTGGTCAGGAGGGGGGGGGGGATTGAGGCTTAATGGCGCGTCGACAACTTGGTCAGGAGGCTACTGCGAATCTCAAATGTCCTAAATATGTTATATCCAGCAGTTTTATTTAGCAGTATTATTTAGCATGCTTTTTTTTTATCAGTATTTTAAGCTTTATGTTGTGGAGGAAGAGAAGAGGTGATAAACTTCAATTTTTTTATATTTTAAAGTTGACTTTGTAAGTTCATAAGTTTGAAATTCATATAACCAACTTCGATGCCCGATTTGCAGAAGTGCGCATAAATTAATTACTCGTTTAACGTATCCTACTTAAACCTATCAATCAGTGTAAATTTTAATAATTTGCAAAAGTCAACGAACGTTAAGCTGCACTCCAATCTTTACGCAAGCAAACGAGATTATGGTTAAATGTTGACGAGCATGTATTAATTTGTTCCACGTTCCTGGAGTTTATGTCGTGCCTTCTGGAAATTTGTCGTTTTATCATGTTGCATAAATTGAATTTCTCAACTTCCGAGGCCGCAGTTTCCTCGAACGTGCACTAAATCTTTATAAAACTTTAAAAAATAATGAAAAGTTTTATTACTTTTATGTAAATGACAGCTGCTGTAGCAATTTAATGATGTGAGATCTCGCGAGTCGTTAATATTGAACGACCTGGTCGTTCCAGCTATTTTTACGAGTTTGAATTTATTGCGTAATGTCTCGTTAGTAATGGTATATAATTTTTGATCGTGTTTGTCCTTTGCTTGTCTTTTGCAGATCCCCACTTAGAATTACTATATCAGAATGAATCTACGCCGGCCTTAAAAAGGTATGATTTTCACTGATTTCCTTTTTAATCTGTAAGATGGCCCGTTAAACACACAGAACTTTTAAAGTTTTCTAAATTCGAAATTGTGGATCTCCTTTTCAAAATCTATTTCTAATTCTGACTATTGGGTAGGCCTACTAATTTAAAGTTTTTGTAATAAAAAAAATAGACCCCGTCTTAAAGTCAAAAAATGTGTCTCGAGCACAGAGACCTCAAATATCGGCCAGAGAAACTTTTTTATTTTTTGGTTGACCATATTATGTAACCACGCGTAAACTGGTTTTCACTAAATAACTTCTCAACGATTTACTCTATCAAGTTGGCTGTAAACCTAACGAAAAGGTTTCGTCGAGACGTGTAAAATTGTGTACTGAAACACCAAAATTGGTCAAAAGTCAACAAAATTGCAGAAAATTGCAGAAAATTGTGAAAGTTCGTCAGAAACCCTAAACAAAATTGATGTGAAACACCTTTTTAAACGCAGCAAACAGTCTGCATGAAAGACTGGCCTTGTGAGGATACAAGAAACACTAAACTGAGAAAGAAAGAAAAGACAACTTCCCCCGACTGGGACTCGAACCCAGGACTTCCTACTGACTAGACCGAGCGCTCTAACCACTGCGGACACTGGCTGCAGGGGGGGGGGATTGAGGCTTAATGGCGCGTCGACAACTTGGTCATTAGCGCCAACCTCAGTCACAGTGCAGTGGTCCGGGTTGCCACTGCACCACACATTACAGAGATGTTATTCAAACCCCTAATCTAAATCTTGTCATACATCTGTACCTCCTGCAAAAATTGAAAAACACCGGACAGGAGGACAGACTTATCGCCCAACTGACGCGCAATGTCATGCGGAAGATGGAACCGACGACGAACACCATCAAGATGGCGACAATCAACAAGTAAGTGCCGGACCGTAAGTGGCCGTCGACACCAAGAACATTCAGGAGGGTCAACCCCCAGCAAAAGGAAACAGTGAGTAAGTCGGGTGTGACCAATTCGCAAACGGGCCAACACAACCTCCTCACGGCGACTGCGGCGACACGCCGAGTGCCACTCCTCGACAGTGCCTTTAATGGCCCGTAACTTATGGCTGCAGGCTCCAACCGAGCTAAGTGGGTGTTCGGTCTTTCTCAGTGGTGACCTAAGGTCACAAACATAGACAAGGAGGGAAAGTAACATTGCTTCTTGGCCCCCACTCTTTAATGCAGACTGCTTGTTTCATTTACCCTTTACCTTGTGATTCATTCTTTATCTATTACTCGCATTATTTCTAGTGTCGAGGCCAAGAAGCAATGTTGTTTTCCCTCCTTGTCTATGTCTGTGTCCTCCAGGTCACCACTGGAAAGACTGAACAGCCACTTAGCTCGGCTAGAGCCTGCAACCAGTATCCGCCCCTGTAGCGCAGTAGTTAGATCAGTAGTTAGATCACCCGGCCTATTAGTCAGCGGGAAGTCCTGGGTTCGAGTCCCAGTCGGAGCAGCTATCTTTTCTTTCTTTCTCAGATTAGTGTATCGTGTATCCTCACAAGGCCAGTCTTTAATGCCATGGGGCAAGGTAGCCTGGTGGTTAGCATGACCGTCTCCACTGCCAGAGGTCCCGGGGTCGAATCCCACCTCAGCCACCCCTGGCATTTTCGGGCAGAGAAGGGCCCTGTGATGTCTCGTGCGTATGTCGATTGTGGCATCTAAAAGAACCTAGGATTTCCGATAGGATTTACCTAGTAAAATTGACCCTCTCTCCTTCTGGCGCCATGGCTAACGCTGGGTGCGCGTCAAAAAGCTACAGCTACAGTCTTTAATGCCGACTATTTGCTTCGGTTACCCTTTACTTTGCGATTTATTCTTTATTTATCACCTTTTTAACTTTGTTAGGCCTTACAACAAAGTGAACTAAATGTCCTCTTTCTGCATCCAAGGTCCAATTTAAGTTCTGAATATGGACCCTAATTTTAGAAGTTTTCGCACGAAAGCAATTTTAGAAAAAAAATCACAACTTACGTTGCACAGCCCGCAAGTAAAACTTTTTTCTTCACGGCGACGGTACGGTAATTCTATCAAAAAAATTGAAAGTTTTAGCAATTATTTTTTTTTTAATTCGAAAATTAGGGCCCAACTTTTTGGAATAAGAATTGAATTTTGTGTCCAGAAGAGTGGACACTACACTCCTTTTATTTTCGAAGTGAGAAAAAATTTAAACCTACAAAATGTTCGCGTCGTTAATTTTTATGGGACACCCTCTTTAATTATTCCGGTTTTATTTTCCGTGGATTTTTCTTTTTTTAATTTTATTTCCAAAGCCCGTCGCTCGTTTACGACTTCGGTTTTATGGATAGTATTAAAGCAGTTGTTATTCATCAAGAGACGGTATGGCATTGCGTTTCGTTCAAAGATCGAAGAAATTCTAAGAAGGTTTCAAAAATATTTACCGTTGTAAGCGTAATTATTTTGTCGTCGTTTTAAAACACGTGTTGTTTTTGACTCCGCGTTTCAAGAATCTTTGAAATTCCACTTCATTTACCGATGACGGCAGCCGACAAAGAAGCTGTTTACGAATTAATATCGATTTTCATTTCATTTTCCAAAACAGAAATTTCGGCGAAAATTGCTTCCTCTCGTCGAATTAAAGGCTGCGTTTGTCTAAGTAGATTAACGCATTAATAAAGGAAATAATTTCGTTTGCAAGA
>JAHWFP010251770.1:0-27183 GCA_023313725.1 Lithobius niger | reverse complement strand
CATTGAAACAGAATTCTTAACTCATTGAAACAGAATTCTTAACTCATAAAACAGAATTCGTACCTTGTTGAAACAAAATTCGTAACTCGTTGAAACAAAATTCGTAACTCGTTGAAACAGAATTCGTAACTCGTTGAAACAGAATTCGTAACTCGTTGAAACAGAATTCGTAACTCGTTGAACAGAATTCGTAACTCGTTGAAACAGAATTCGTAACTCATTTAAACAGAATACATAACTCAATGAAACAGAAGTCGAGATCATCGAAACTGAATTCGTGACTTATTGTAACAGAATTCGTAATCCATTGTAACAGAATTCGTAGCTCCTCGTTGCAACGGAACTTTTTTTTCTCCCCAAGATAGCAGGTCTCAGTTTGGCCCAATTTCCCTCTCGTTGCTCACTCCATTGGTGCCGTCCATTTCTTCACGTGGATTAATTGTTATGGAAAGAATATACCTGGATACGTTTAGTGGTAAGGTCCTTTTTAGTTTGTCATGTTTCGGTAACTGATTTATACGCTATAATTTCTTTACATATCTGTAAGTAATTTCTTTACATATCTGTAAGTAATTTCTTTACGTATCAGTAACTGATTTGCAAGCTGTAATTTATTCGGCGCGTACAAGTTCGACATGAACTCGAACCTTCTCGAGAAATAAAAATATTTTACTACTAATAGAAGCAGCTTTCTAGGTGTTTACAGGGTTTGACTGGCTCATGGGTTTGACTGCCATTTCCAAGTCAACCAGCTTTTCCTTTCAATGTGAACTGCTCTTCGCCCCCTTCCCCCAAACCATCGCTTAGGAAACTACGTCTCTTCAACAACAGTTTCGAGGCCAATTATAACTGCATAATTCCAGGATTTTTTTTAGTTGGTCATCCACAAATTTCCCCATCTTGAATTACGTCGTCCTCATTAAATTGTATTAGCTTCTGATTTCCATGTAACTTTCGCTTTCTGCACCGCTAATCATCCGTTCAAAGCACACCACGAAACTTTGTAATGAAGATCGACGTGGCGGCCGTTACCTAGGCGTCCAATTAAAATGGGGTCTTTCTTTCATACAACCATAATAGATTTTGTTTTGGCTTCCAACAGGTTGTTAAACTTTATAATGCGTTTCTCTGCGTTCCAAGCGTCGTATGAATGTTGATGCAAGTCAGTTTTGGGCTTCTAGAAGACACACGCAGCCTTATATACCCACTTTTATTGTTTAGAATACAGCCACTAACTTAACTCTTAATTGTTAACGAGTAATTTTCCGTTCCGCGGAGTTCAAATTATAGTTCGTTTCGTTCGATGGATTTTTTTTTTTTTAATTGTGTACCTTCACAGCGTGAACTGAATTCGTTGAAAGTAATTTCTTGAGGATACCATCTGTAATGCTTTTTATAGTCTTTTTGTTTAGTTAACTGCTAATTGGTATACTGTATAGAGTTCAAATTATAGTTCGAGTGAATTGTTTTTTTATTGCGTATCTTCACAGTGTGAATTGGGGGGGGGGTTGAGGCTTAATGGCGCGTCGACAACTTGGTCATTAGCGCCAACCTCAGTCACAGTGCAGTGGTCCGGGTTGCCACTGCACCACACATTACAGAGATGTTATTCAAACCCCTAATCTAAATCTTGTCATACATCTGTACCTCCTGCAAAAATTGAAAAACACCGGACAGGAGGACAGACTTATCGCCCAACTGACGCGCAATGTCATGCGGAAGATGGAACCGACGACGAACACCATCAAGATGGCGACAATCAACAAGTAAGTGCCGGACCGTAAGTAACCGTCGACACCAAGAACATTCAGGAGGGTCAACCCCCCGCAAAAGGAAACAGTGAGTAAGTCGGGTGTGACCAATGAGGATACGATCTCTAATGCTCTTTATTATAGTCGTTTTTGGTTTAGTTAATTAGTAAGTAGTATACTAAACAGAAGTCTAAGTCTAGTTGGCTTCGTTCGAGTGAATTGTTTTTTTTTTTTCATTGCCTACCTTCACATTGTTAACTGCATTCCACGAGGATACGAACTCTAATGGTTTTTATTATAGTGGTTTAGTTAATGAATGAGTAGTAGACTATATATATATATATATATAAGAAATCACATGGTAAGAGGTGAAGGGTTAACGACGCAATCAGTCTGCATTAAAGACTGGGCTTGTGAGGATACAATATACACTAATCTGAGAACGAAAGAAAAAACAACTGCACCATCTGGAACTCAAATCTAAGACATCCCGCATACTAGGCGGGGCACTCTACCTTCCGAGCTACCGGGGCAGATCCTGGCTACAGGCTCCAGACCAACTTAGTAGCTGTTCAGCCTTTCTCAGTGGTGACCTGACAGTCACAAACTACAGGAGGAAGGAATGCGAACTTCTTCTTGGCCTCCACACTAGAAACAATGCAAGCAATAAATTCCAGAAGAAATCACAAGACCAGTCTTTAAAGCAAGCTGTTTGCTTCGTTAAGTAGTAGCCTACCTCCCCAAAATAAACGTTGTTAAGGATTCCCGCCAAGCTTTTCGGCCGATTGAAGTCGTAATATCAAACGCCAAGCTCTTTCGCCAAGTCAATCCCACCGAGTAATAGTTCGAAGGTCAAATGAAATATCTGATAGTTGCGAACTGTGTAATTTTGAATTATTTCGTTTACCGTTTCAAGTCTTCATCGGTGGGATTAAATTCCGAAAGAGCTTGGTGTTAGATATCACGACTTCAAACCGTCGAAAACATATTGGCGGGAATCCTTGACAAGTTTTGTTTTGGAGAGCTATCACATATTTTTGGTCCAAATTGATAAAATCCTTGTTTTTTTTTAGCAATTCCACTAACTAAGACTTCAAATGTTAAACAAAATACTTGAAAATTGCACAGTAGGAATTTTCAAATTTTTTTATTTAACCTTCGAACTATTAACTCGACGGAATTAATTTGGGGAAAGCCTTGGCGTTTGATATCACCACTTTGAACTGCCAAAAATGTATGGCGGGAATCGTTAACAGGTTTGGCTTTGGGGAGACTATTTTACTGCAAAAACTGTACTTTACAAATAAAATTACTTCATTCACACAGCACAATTCGAGTAAAAGATGACAATTGAGGACTAATAATTCCCGTTTTATTAAGTAGCACTTTACAATTCGCTTACCGATGCAGACGTCAATGATAGTTCAAACCAAAACTGAAACGTCCGTCGCATTTAGAGATCGCTGACGCCAACGGAACTGACTTTAAGGTGCTGGCATCATTAAATCGTCGTTAAAATCCAATTTCCATAAAAGTATCAGAAAGTCGACAAGGTAACAACGCCAATTGACAGTCTCGAAAAGCTCAGGGAAAACCGCGAAAACTTGTAGTCGGCTTACGTCCACTAATGGCTTGTAAGGAGAACATTAAAGAAGGCAGCGCCACCACTTGAAACATTGTAGATTTCGGTGGCAAGGTTCCAAACAATCTTGACAAATTCTTTCTGTCGTCTCATGATTTTCTTTACCGCTCTTAATAATTACGTTTTGCTTTCGTACGGAAAACAGGGTCTAAAACAGGAATCGAGCAACGACAGGGCCGCGTTGTATTGGGGGAGGGGGTGTGGGGAGGCTGAAATTGACGACTGGACCTCCGATGTAGTCCGAAAATCGGAAACTTTTTTTATGCTACTTCTCTAGTTTTTTCTCCAAGTTGTTGGTAACTTTATCCGCACCCCCGTTTTTTTTGGCTGTCGAGACTTCCATTTTCTACTCAATAATTTTTTTGATTGGGTCCCCATCTACCATCCCCCTCCCCCCTCCAACACCAGTATTTTCGCCCCTGCGTAACGAATTGATATTTGGCTTTAGGAATAGTCCTTAGGGATTGTTTATGCACAGATCTCGCAAAGCGTTTTCGCAGAAAAGTATAGCTATAATCTGAATTTCTAACATGGCAACTGTTATTGGCATTGCCGAATCATAGCGAAACAGTCAAAATTAAATAAATGCTCACACACCGCTGTAGATTGTACAAAGAAAAGGCTTACAAAGCTGGAGCTTCTTTTGTACGTATGAGAGACACACTGATGTCTTACATGTCTTTTTCTTGTGTCTGTTCCTTTAGAGCATATAATTTTTTAAGGATTACAAAGCTGGAGCTTTTTTTTACACGTATTAGTGTGACTCTGATGACTTACATGTCCGTTTCTTGTGCCTGTTTCTTTAGAGCATGTAATTTTTTTTAAGGCTTGCAAAGCTGGAGCTTCTTGTACACGTATTAAAGCGACACTGGTGGCTTACATTTCTTTTTCTTGTGTCTGTTCGTTTAGAGCATTAACTTTTTTTTAAGGCTAAAGCTGGAGCTTCTTTCGCACGTGTTAATGCGACACTGATGACTTACATGTCTTTTTCTTGTGGCTGCTCCTTTAGGGCATTAGGGTTTTAATGATTACATCCGTATTTTTATACGCTTAAGCGTTTTTTTTTTAATGTTAATAATTCTGTATTTCGCCCAAAATCAAGTTGTACAAGCACTTTAATAAGAAGTTCACTGGGATTTGTGGCCCTGCATGCTCTCATTATACTTACACAGTTACATCTTCACCACTGAGTTGCCCAGGTGTGTGTTTTATTCCTAACACCGTATGACCAACAAAGCACTTTAATAAGAAGTCTCCCTATAAAAGGGCTCGTGCATCTTACTAGAGTTTGTCGGCCCTGAGTGTTTTCGTTACCTACACGCACTTGTCAGCAACGTCAGTTTTGTTTACACCCTTTTATTTTCTGAGGTTCTTATTACTCACAAAGCTGACGAACAGCGGGTTGCTTTCCCAGAGTTGCTCGAACTGAAGTGTCCCTTACAGCGCCCACACCCTACAACCCTTCCCTCTCACCGGCGGAAAAAAGCTATTAAAAAACTATAAAAAATAAAGAGCCAGAGTTTGCTACGATTAAATCATTAAAACATTTTTAAAAGTTTTGTGCAACTTTCATATAGATACTATACCGGTACTTGATAATCTTGTATTCACATACGGGACACTTACAGCGCATCCAACAGACTACTTATTTTCTTAAAACTTTATTTTCAAATTATATCCCCCCCCCCCTCCCAGACAAAATCGCTAATGCCACTGATAATTGGGCAAAGTGGTACTCAAATTACCCTTTTTTTTTCCAGATTTTCCAGAAAAATTTTAACGTTTTTCAAGCCCAATTTATGATGTTTTTTCAAGACCAATTTTAAGTATTTATAAATATCTACACCAATTTTGATATCTCTGGCGGTATAGCCCAGATTTTGAAAATTCCTGCTCCAAACAACAAAATTAAATTTAAATTAAATTAAATGTAAAAACAATCTCACATTCTAATGGAATATTATTTAATGATTTGTAATAAAGTGTAGCAAAGCCAAGGGAATTTTTAAAACACACCACCAGCTCCACAGCGGATATCACGCATCTATCAACCACAGATCGACAATTTGGAATTTTCGTAATATGTGCGGGGAATGTCAGCTGACGGACTTTCGTTTTTTACGTACACACCATTAAGCTGGAATTTTTCTTAAATTCTTGACTTGCCCACGATTTCTTCAGAACCACACACTTTTCATCACTATCCAGGTGTGCCCGTTTTTCTAAATCTCCAAGACATGCGAGACAACCACTCTCAATTTGTTGCGCTTAAGGGGCGGACATCATGATCTCGTAACCGGATAAGATTCGCGGTTTTAGTTACGATGTCAGTCATGAAAATTTTATTATTAATCACCCACTCGTATTTCCTGCTTTTGATTCCTTAAAGGTGGCATCTTGACTGTCTGTAAGACGCTTTAGCTAGAACGTTACAAACCAATCAAAAGCTCAACGTCGTGGCATCATGATAGGTTCCTCGAAATCATACTTGTCTGATCTGTCTGTTGTTTCTTTAATAATAGATGAATTCCCTAACGGAGTGATTTTTTTAACTTTTGGGATTGGTGCCTCCTCGTTACTCGAGGAATTAAACTTCAAACGGTTTCAATCAAGCTGACATAATCATACCCAAACGTTGAAACGTACTGTACACGCATTTTCGGATGAGTGCGATGTTTGCTGTCAAAGTCGTCCGTTTCAAAACGTACATTAGCTAGAGCGCTATTGTATTCTAGCACTCGTAGTTTTTGATTCTGCGCATGCGCTACTAACGGGTTCCAGTCTACAACAATACCTTACTCAAGCCTTAAAAGGAGACGTTTTGAATTGCAAAAAGTTATTTATGCGTGTTGGGATTTTCACGAAGAACCCAGTGAGAGGATGTCCATTAAACATTAAACAACCTTTACCTTTTCAGCCTCTTTCATTATATTAGAACTAGCTAAGGGGCCCCCGCGCACTAAGCAACCAGGTCGCTGCGGCCAACGAGAATGCTTACGGTATATATAGCACCGCGCACTTGGCCGCCGCGGCCAGTCAGTCGCAGTGGCCACTGGGATCCCGGGTGGCGTACAGGCGACCATAGGGAGACCATACTTGCTCCGTGTTCATTTTTCACCTCGTGACCGTAAAAATACGGACGTGGCCGCGTAGCACGTCGTCGTGTTTTTTTTGGCTGCGATGATCACTGGCCGCACAAATTGGTCGCCCAGTGCGCGGGGGCCCTTACAGCCCGTCTAGAGGGGTGATTTTATTTTATAACACTAAAAACGTGGCGCTTTTTTTGTGGGTCTTCACTTACTATCCCACCCCCTCCGCCCACTCCATAATCTACAATCTAGTAACGTTTCAATTTTTTTGTTTTCTGGTCTTCACAACTATAAAGACATTTGAATACAACGTTGCTTACCCAATTATGCCTTCCACCATCTCCTCCCCATCCCCCGCCTTTCATTTCTGCTAGTTCCAGCCCCCACCCCCCACCCCACACACACACACTCCCAAACCGCCACTGATGAATTACTCGCAAATTACTTATATTTTCGAGCCAACTGGCGTTCCTAAAATTTAATGACGTTCTAAAATTTACAGTCTCAGAGTCCACGGTTTTGTTACTTTCGGTCTTGCATACGTGACATAATAACCATCTGTGGGATTTAGTTTGCTTTCGCATGCTAACATTTTTCCTGCGCATATTCTAAAATCTACAACGTACTTTGCATCCAAACCTCCCCCTCTCCTACCCAACGCCCCCAACGTAAAGCGCGCAATACGCGTCATCTATTTTCCAACTACTCGCACGGCATCCTGGGAGGGTTAGCCAGCCAGCCAGCGAGCCGGCCACGCAGTCAATAGTTTTTATGCAGTATTATTTACAAAGTTAATGTGAAGTATCAATAAAATTGTGTGAAAGGCATCCACGCGGGTCGAAATCTTAATTTTTGTTTGCTTTGAAAACTGGAAAACAGGTCGGGCCGAAATTGAAAACTGCTGTCCGAAGGAATACCTGTAGGTTTTAAGGTCAACATCCGCTATTCATCCAACCACCGACATACTGTAAGTCGTGGTAAGCCTAAAGCCTTTCTTCACTCATTCATCATGCTATCTTACATTATCAGAAAACAAAAAAACGAACTAATTTGTTGCTTAAGGTAAGGTGTAACTGATCCGAAGTCAACACGGCAAAGGAGCACCAACAAACGTTCCCTGTAAGGTTTCAGATACTGCAGTGTTGCTGTACTGTTTAGTCCTCGTGAAACCTTAGTGCTGTATTCAAATGTTTTTACCATAAACACGATAGATCAGCTAATCATCGACAGTGGTAATTCAGCGTTCGTGCAAATCCTTGAAAACCTGGAAGTGTCCTCGAAAGTAATAATGAAATTCCATGCCTGGAGATGTTTTAGTTAAAAATGGTGAGGGCAAAGGTAGAAAGTCAACAATTGATTCTGTCAAGGAAGTCATTGTTGTATGCTATAAATTAACAAGAAAAATGTTGAAGTGGCTCTATCACAGATTGAAAATCGTACGAAAATACCGTGGCGCCATCTAACGGCAGTAATATCGTTAACCTTTACAGCTTGATCCCAGATGTACGAGGCCGTACTAAATCTTCATTTAATAAGAAAGGAGGTACGTATAGCTTGCTTGTTTCGTTCAAAGAAATGGCGTTGCGCATTCGTCCGCTTGATACAAGCATGTGCTAGATAATACTAGATGTTGCTAGATTCTGCAGTCTTTCAATAGGTGATAGTGCCACTTTAAGGGTCGAGCTTAGAAAGTCGACCAATAGATGTCACCAGCGACCAGGTGTAAGGCAGTGGGTAAATAGGGGGAGAGGTGGGGAGGCAGAGGAGGAAGGAGGGAAGGGCTGTATTTAATTCAACTACCCATCCAAACTCAACTACTATAGCAAAGAGGGGGGGGGGGAGACGAAGAACGGACGTGAGAAAGGAGAGGGAGTGAGGGGATAGGGGACGGAGACTCTCCGCAATATAGGCTCTCCGTAAAAAAAAACGGACACTAGTACGACAACTGGCCGCATTGGGTCAGGGCTCAATACGAATGGGGAACAAAAAGGTAGAATCGTGCTGGAGACTTCTCCTTCACGCCGCTCCTGATATAATCAAAAGAGCCAAGAGAAGGGAGTAATAAAAGGCTTGACAATCAAAAGACTAAGAAAGGAGCAAAACAAGGGGCAAAGTAATTTTAGGATGTTATTCTAGAGATCCCTAGAAAGATGGGAAAATGTTAGCAGGTAAATTAACTTCCACAGGTAAGGTGGCTATTGCGTCACTTCTTCAAGACCAAAAGAAACAGTGGCTGCTGAGAAGACGTCGAAGTAATTCGAGAAAGTGGGGAGTTGGGGGGGGGGGGACGGCACTAAGATTGAAGAAACAGGTCTGGAATGTCGGAGGGGGTTATTGTCATTCTCACAAACGTTTAGAGAGTGGGGGGAATGGAAGGAGATGATTATTAGGGAAACACAATGTTACCGATATACTCAAATGGGAACCAGAAAAAAGGACCTATATTTCAGAATGTTATAACTAAATTCACCCATCCATAGACGGACTGTTGCTTGCGCACACCCATCTAGCGCCAGAAGGAGAGACCGACAGTTTTGCTAGACAAACCCCATCGGAAATTCCTAGGATCTTTCACACGCCACAGTCGTCATGAGCATGAGACATCACAGGATCCTTCCCTTCCCTAAAATGGAAGAGTTGGCTAAGGCCAGAATCGAGCCCAAGGTCTGTGGCACATGAGACGATCACACTAACCATCAGGCCATTTTGCCCAGCTATATATAGACGTAGTGTAAGCTAAGAGGCCTTAGAGGCGCCATAAAAGCCTTAAGAGGCCTTAAAGGCATCTGTTCACCATTTCGATAGCGTCGGCCACATTCTAAACACAGCATCCCCGTTCCAGATTCTCCGTCATCCAATAGGCTGTTGTGGGTCACGTGATTTCGTTTTAGTTATGGAATCGCGGCGCTGCTGCGAATAGTGTTGTTCCATTTTTAATTTACCGCTATTTTCTTCATATTAATCAAAGATTCTACGATGCTGCATCTAGGAGGCGAAAAGGCGCCTTTAACGTTTTATTGTCATTATTTTCCAACCAGTGCGCAGTTGCGACAATTATCCAACTCGTCAAGAAAACGGAAACTCCCCACATCCGACTTTCCCAGGGTTCGTACACAACAGATGAAACCAATTTCGGAGGCCTTTTTAACGCTTTTCAAGACAAACTTACCGTCAATTTCAAGTTTCTTTACACCGTCAGTTAACGAAATTACCTTTATAATCCATCATTTTCATGATATTTACGGTAGGGAGCTAATCCGTCGCAAACAAACGTGAACAATTATTTTAAAACCTGTCAGACTAATGTTTGGTATAGTATTATAAATGCAAAAAGTCCAAGAAAAGCTTTTACCAACATTGTTTAGTTGAGCTCAACGTATTGGTAAAAAGGGGCTCTTTCGACACTTTGCGTGAACAATAATGTCCTCTATATCTCTTACTAATAGACAGAGCAGCAGGAGAAGTACATCAAATAACACGGAAAGGCACTTGCACAGTTAGCTGCCCCTTCTAGCACAATTGACTGAACTGCACTGCACCTCTCTCTTTCTGTCTCCAGTCTAATCCAAGGAAACATCGTTCACAGAAATAATGGTTTCCGGTGATGAACTATTTGTATTTATTTATTTAACGTTATACGAACAATTTAAATTAACGTTCACAAAATGCAAGGCCATTTCTAGGCTTCGACAGCAAAATTCCAGTTTTCAAGGTTTTTCAAGCCTTGAATTCTCGGTTTTTAAGTTTATGGCTTTTCAAGGAATTCATGGCCGTGTGTATGTCGCGCTACAAGATGGACGTACGATGCAAAGAAGGCTGTTTGGATATTGGTTAATTTGGTCGAAAAATGGTATTAAGATACATGCCTGAAAGATGGAGCTAACCTTCCCCCCCCCCTCCCCGACCTCGGTCGCGTCTGCTGCGGTAGGTATGTCGACGGAGCGCTTGCGGAAAGATGCGACTCATAACCACTGATCGATCCAAAAGTTGTAATGACTTTTCGAGTCCCTGTGATTGCGTCATCAGGTGCACGAGAGCAAATGGGAGGTTTATGAGTCCTTCACGGCCTGGTGGTGAAAAGGCTCGGCTGCTCCTGACACGTGGACGAATTTGGTGTAGTGCCAGACAAAGTTATGAGCATTTTTTTTTTCTTTTCCGAAACTCGTCGAACTGCTGCAGCGCGCGTCGCCGTTGCGCACCAAAAGTTGTTCCTAATCGCGCGGTAGGTTGTTCGATTCCTCGGCGTGACGTCACGACGGAAGCATCGAATTCAACGGCTCTTCGAGGCGGTTTTTTTCCCGCTGAATTTACCGACTACAGACGGCAGACCTTTTTTTTTAGTGACCATGCGTTTTAGTGGTGACCAGCACCACAAAGGCCGCAAAAAAAAAACAGGAAAAAAAAAAAAAAAAAATAACATTGTTTCTCATAAGCGCACGAGTCAATAATTACGGGTCGCGTCACTTCCTTTTTATTGTTAAAAAAATAAAAAAAAAATAAAGAACTGCACGCGCATCCATTCGCGAAAAGTTTTCCTTTTTTTTCTTTACTTTGGGGATTAAACGTGCGGATCTGCAGCTAACAACATTTTAAACAGCCGACGGCTCAACAAGAGTTAAATAAATACACAAACAAAACCTATTTCCGTTGCCTTTTGGACTTAATGGCAGACTGCCTGAGCAGGAATCGAACCCACGACCTTTAATACCAAAAAAACGAGGTACTACCGCTGAGGCCGTGTCAGTATGGCTCAGGACCCCTCGGCCTTTGGTTTCAAAGGCCGTAGGTTTGATTCCTCAGCTCAAGCAGTCTGGCGTTTAAGTCCAAAAGGCAACGTAAATAGGTTTGCATCTGTATTTATTTAACAACCGCCTGTTTTCTGGCATGACTACGCTGGCTGTAGACAAACGAAAGGTTACTGTTTGGGCAAAGAATACCCAGCAAAAACAGCGCCTTTTACTGCGAACACCAAGTGTTAGCATTCTTCCTTTCAATTGTACATTATTGCAGGCTATACTTTACCTGATTTTTAAGAAGGCAAATAAAGCTTAACATTTTTCAGTTTAATAAACAGAAAAATACACAAATGAACGGATTTTGTGATTTCTAACTTTGATTTTTTAATATCATTACTCATTTTTTTTTTCTAGCATATTGTATTATTTTATTTGATGTTGGGTCCACAGTCAGCATAATAAAACCTCGGAAATTCGGTTGCGTTTTATCTACGACGATACATGGGAAACTGCGTTTACCGGACAAGCAGATTCGAGATTTAAGGCGCAGTTATCTGTGATACTTCCGCTTTGAGATTATGGGATGGCAATCGCCATTACGGCTAAGAATTGTGAGCAAAGTCAGTCGTGCAGTAACTCAAAAAAGTTGGAGAAACGTTAAGTCCGACGATTAGGATAAAACACGCACAACTACAGTTAAAGGCACATAACTCCCTCCGGTATATTTTAACAGGTTTCCTCGATACATTACCGGAAATAGTTTTATATGAATTCATTTACCTTTTATTTGATCGTCTAAGGGTACGATCCCGGTGACAGATGTGGCGCGTGTACGCTAGTAAGCTTCTTTTTTACCGCTCGGTCCGAGGAGTATCTCACTCCCGCCAGAAAGCTTCTGGGTGCTTCTGGGGCTCCTTTTTGTGGCGACGTCGCGATGTTTACACGCCTAGTCTGTGACGTAGTAATTCTTCGTGCATTTAGTCACATGACTTGCCGCTCCTGAGCTAAAGCCAAATGAGATAGTAGCTGTCTTACTCGAGGCACGCAGCTTCAATCCCAGTTAACCTTGTTCTGAGCTTATCAGGAGAAATCGCGAGTGATGAACGCATTTATTTATTCCACCAAGTAGATTTGCTACCGAATCGGTAAAGGAAAGGACAAAACGAGAATTGGATTGACAATTAGGTTTATCCTATGTTTACCGCAAGAAACTAGGAAAGAAGGGTTGGGTCAGGGGTGTCAGGATCCTGACACAGTGATGTACAAAACCAAAGGCGGAGAAGAAATTAAATTGCGGATTGAGTTTCAGACGTAAATTGTCGTAGCAGACATAAGGCCTATGGAAAAAAAAAAAGTTTAGCTGCCCTACCAATTAAATTACAACTAGGGTCGGTCGGGAGAAGCTTTCTTTTTTTTTTTTATGGTACACTTAAAACAGACCCAATTTAATGCCTTTTATTTAAGCTGTTTCTGTACAGTAACGTCGCTTATGATGCCCGCATATACTAAAACATGAAGTCACAAATTGGGCTGCAAGGGGAAAAATAACGGTCGGGAGGACAAAATGAGATCGGTCGCAGGGGCGTAAACTTACTGCCCGAAGAAGGGGGGGTGGTTATAATGTCTCCCCCCCCTCCCCCCCCAAAAAAAAAGCTATACATAATTACCGGTCCCTAAGCATGCCTCCTTGAAATCGCCAATAAATTAATATACGTAACATAGTCGGCAACGATAGGACGTAAATTTCGACGTCAACACAGAATAAAGACCCCAGAATCTTTTATTTGGTCAACTACGTTCAAATAAAACTAACGTGTGGGTATTTTACCGCAGCAACAGACAGGAGACATTGATGATCATAACGTGCAGTCATCTGCGCCAGTGTTTGTTTACCTTTTAGCATTCGTACGACGTGTCACATGGCGCGGCTCCGAAATGAGTATGAGCCATAGAGTTAGATATATTATATTGTTAAATGGTATGAGCTAGCGTCGGACGTGACGTCATGCTTGTTTCACTGAGCAATGCGCGCTGCGGTCGTGTGAACTATATTTTAGCGCAGTTGACGTATGAGTAAAGCGGCCAGGACGGAGGGATTTATGTGCCTTTAAACTGTGATACGGTTTGCAAAATTTATCGTAGAACAGGTAAAAGTTCAAACTAATTTTCCAATAGCTGTTCAATTTTTTAAATCGATGCTCGCATCGCTTTTAAGATATACAGCGTATTCGCATTTGTGGCAACCTGCCTAAAATAGGCCTAAATTTAATCGCAATGGCAAATGTGTCGTCGCCATGGTAGCAAAGCTACCTGGATATTAGTGAAATCCGTCATCGTTTGAGCGAATACTTGCAGTCTTATAATCCGGGACAATAAGATAAAAATTCCTCCTGACGAAACAATTTTCCAGTTCTTTCTGAACTCTCATTGACTTTTTTCGTTGCGAGCCGACAGAGCTAAACCCGCCGCCATGTTGGAATTTCAGATGATTTCTTGTTTCTAGCTGCGAGAAGGCGAAGGTGAGTCGTTGCGTAGATGCGCCTTTGAGGTTGGCATGACGTCACCGATGACACTTCCCTCCAGCGCGCATGCGGCAGAAATTGGTTCCGGTAAAGCTCTCACCTCACACATAGTCAAAAATCGACCACTAGCCTCCAGGTTGTGCATCCGATTACTGTCATAAATCCATTAGTCGCGTCTATTTGCCTTGAAAGTGTGACGTCATTCCGCACTTTGGAACACTGTTGAATTTGCCGAGTTCTGATTGTAGTTTTTGAAGGCACTACTGAATGGCTGGCGCAACCAGGGCGCAACATCACTGCATATCGTTGATGACGTTAGAGTTTGGAGGTAAAGTGTCTCCAACAGTCGCAAATTCTCCCGGCTTCGATTAATGGATTTGGATACCCGGCTTCGTGACTACTGATAGCAAGCAGCTAAGTCAGTTTGGCACGTGAGATTTAGCACCCTATAATGTCGGCTTTCACCGTATTTGTTGAGACTAATACTAGAATGCGCTTGCCAAGTTTGGTCGCCACACTGACTAGAGACATCGATTACGTTGAGTCTGTTCCATGGCGGTTCACCAAATTTTCACCAGGTCGTAATAGTATGACCTACAAGGAACGTTTGCATATTTTCAAAGCTTGACTCACTTTGAGTTGCGTAGGCTACGTGCCAACCTCTGTTTATCTTACTTAATCTTAAAGGGGCGTTGATAGTGGTATAATTTTTGATGTCAGAGGTAATAATCGTACCAGTGGTCACCCTCTTAAAATGACACGGTCAAGTTCGTAGGGACTGTCGGAATGTTTGGAATGCCTTTCCATCTGAGGTGGTTTTGTCCTGTTCTTTTCCTACGTTCAAGAAAAAAATTCACAAAACAGACATCTCCAGTTTCGTTGAAAGGAGCTAACTACAGCGTAACAAATTTCTTCTTTTCTTGTTTATGATTTGTGTTGTTGTTTAATTTTATTTGGTAGATTTCAGCATATGGCTGGTTTTACTCTTTTTAAACTTAACTTTGGCTCGGAGTCAGTGGCTACTCTGTGGTCCTTCCGTCCATTCACTTATTGTTAAACTTTTATTATAAATATTATTATTATTATTTAAGAATTGTAGGTCTTGAACAATTTCCGGAACCACGTTTTTTTTACGGCTTGTCCATACTGTACGTTATTTTTATTTAAAAGAAAAAAAATTGTATTTTTTAAACTGCAAAACCTATGGATATTTACGTTAAATGTTTGTATATGTAAATGTATCAGTGCACATACAAGCTCCTGAGCTTCGTGCCTGTCCTATACTGATTAAACATTAGTATTATTACTATTAATATACTAGCGCATTAAATTTGTTACCAGTAATTAATTAAGGTTAATATAATTTTTTGTCCTCTTCTTTCAACGAAGCAGAGTAAGCTTGACACGTATACTCTAGCGACCAACGCTTACAGCGGTTGTTGCGGCAGAAGCCACGTATCACGCAAGCACCCAGTGACAGCTTTCAAGAAGAATTGTAGGTCTTGAACAATTTCCGGAACCACGCTTTCTTACGGCTTGTCCATACTGTACATTATTAGGCTACCTCGGCTAGTTTCTTGCGTTTTATTAATTTTTAGAGCAAGCGAGCAACCCTTATGATCCGGTGTTGTGGTCCCATAAATTATTAAATGACTTCATCGTTTATGCTGTCGAACAAGCAGGCGGACGGAAATTGCGTTTGGTTCTCCCTCCCCCGCACCGTCATTTCTTCATTTTTCTGTGGGTTTTACAACGCACACACAATCTCGGCGACGCAGAACGAGAGCGTGGTTGGTGGGTTGGTTACAGCAGTCATTAATTCACAAGCAGTCACTGCACTTATTTAACGTCAAATCAGTTTCCTTTATTTAATACAGCCGAGCAGTTAGACCACGCAAATAGAATTGTTTGGTTTCCGAGGAGGTAGGAAATGTTAGTTTCTTTTAATCAATTGATCTAATTGCTTTGACATGTGATGCTAAATACTTGCAGCGCAGTCAGCTTGATAAAGAAAATTTCGTAAGATGATCGGTTAAGACGCAACACGAAGCCGACACTTTGCGGTGCGCCTTGCCGCTACACGAGCTGACGCATGCCCGTCCAGTTGCCGCCTAAACACGGGAATTGGCCGAGCGTCGACAGCCGGGTAGCGAGCGAGTCCAACTGTTCAACCAGTTGAAACCGGATCGCTGCGGTCAGCCAGTCGCGTGACGTAAATCATTGGCGGGAATCCTCGACTCCAGCCGGTATAAAAGGCCGCAGGAACGGAGCATTCTCGTTTGGTGTTTGCAGTTGGAACCTGCAAGTTGGAACTCTGGAGCTAATAAGGGTAGGTACAAGTGGAAACCTTGTTGGCCAATGCTTAATGGTTTGTGTGACAGAATTCCAAGGCATATTATTAAATTACGAAAAGAAAAACTTAAAACTTTGGAAGCGTTTAAAATCCGACCCAACTCAAGCTCTACTTGCTAAGTATAATCAGTCGCGAAAGTTGTACTCTAACACGGTTGAGACATGGTTCTCCAAAAGAGAATCGGATGCTATACGCGAAGGAAATCAAGCTGCCCTACTTGGACTCTACCGTAAAAAGACAGCAACCTCGCGCACGCTGCCTCCGTTTAAAATTGGAAATGTTTTTATACCAAATAAGCTCGAGAAGGCGGAGACTGAGTAAGATCTTTGCCCTTAATAATTTAATAGATGATGGCGAGACATGTACTCCATTTGGATCTTCCTTGTCACAGGCTGATTGTTGCTCGGAAGTAAGTTTCCCTCAATCTGTTATTGTTAAGACTATCACTAGCCTTAAGCCTATTCGCTCGTGTGGCACTGATGGCTTTTCTGCTTTCGTATTTAAGCAGATTGTACTGCAAATTAGTTACCCTCTCTCTAAGCTGTTTACCCTTTCCTTTGGTCAAAATCAGTTACCATCAGTTTTTTTCTTTCTGCCGGACAGTTTTTAAGAAGGGATCTGCATCTGATCCGACAAACTATAGACCTATAGCCTTGACCAGTGTTGCTTGTATAGTAATGGAATCCGTTGTGCGTAATAAGCTGTTTTCCCATTTTAATAAGTACGCTATTCTTAATTATGATCAATTTGTTTTTTTGCCATAAAGGTCTCCCACGCATCAATTACTCGCGGTGCTCGACCATTGAACTTACGCGCTGGATATTGGAATTCCATCTGATACCATCTATTTCGATTTTAAAAAAGCGTTTGAATCGGTGGTTCATCGCAAACTGATGCTTAAAATAAAGACGTGTTGAGGGAAATTTATAGAATTGGATGTTTTCCTTCCTTCGTGGTCGTACGCAGAGAGTCAAGGTTGAGGACACTCTCTCCTCTAGTGTTTGTGTGCCCTGTGGAGTGCCTCAGGGATTGGTTCTGGGTCCTCTATTGTTCACAGTCTATTTGAACGATTTAAAATTCTTAAATGAGGACACCTTCGGTAACAAGTTTGCTGACGATTTGAAGGTCGGCACCGCAAATATTAATCCTTCTAGCACGCAGAACCTTGAGTTGGAAATAAAAAATGTTCTTGACTGGTCTCTAACTTGGCAATTGCCGTTATCAGTGGGCAAATGCCTTTCTTTTCATGTTGGGGCAGGTAATGAACTTCACTATTATTAGATGGGGAACCATACATTGAACTCGGTGGACGAAATGAGTGATTTGGGGGTATGGTTCACTGGTGACTTAAAATCATTACTGCATTGCCGAAAAATTTGTTCTGCGGTCTTTCGCCGTCTTGCTCTCGTGAATCGATGTATCACTTCGGGAAATGTTGCAACCAAGGTTTGGGCATTTAAGGTTTTTGTTCGCCCAATCCTCGAGTACGCAACCCCGGTCTGGTCGCCGTCCATGCTTGGCGACATTGATTTGGTGGAGTCCGTCCAACGCCGTTTTACAAAGTATTTGCCAGGCATGCGTGAGGTTAACCAACACGAACGCCTGGTGAACACTGGACTCGAGCTTTTGGAACTTCGTAGGCTTAAATTTGATCTTGTTCTGACCTACAAAATTGTCCGTGGTTTGATTGCTGTCGATTTGCCCTTTTTCGGTTTCACTCCCTCGTGGTCATCGTTGGAAGTTGACAGTTCAAGGATCACGCCTTGACTGTCGTAAAAACTTCTTTGCTGTTCGGATTGTCCCGGTCTGGAACGCGTTAAGTGCCGAAACGGTCAACATGAACACAGTGACTGGGTTCTATAAAATGCTGATGACCGAGCCATTGTCTAGCCTTTTAAAACGCCATTAAATCCAAATTTGGTGGATCACTGCGTCTTTTAATTTTGGATCCGATGTCAGTGGATCACAACCCTTCCGGTACCCTTTTACCCAATTGGTGGTAAATGTACATATTATTATTAATATGCAATGCTATGTACATAGTCCCCTAGCTATGCAGTTAAGAAGTGGATTAGAATTGGGCTTGCTCGAAGCTAATCGTCCACTTCCTTAGCACCTCACATATTTTGATGGGCATTGTCCTGGGATATGAACTTGAAATTTTGTTTTCAGTTCGAAAATATCCCAGTTTAAGTAAACCAATTTTGGGGGCAATCTGTGAACCAGTCCAGTGATCGCGTGTCGGGAAATCCACAGAGGGCACAAATTATTGTTTGAAAAGAGCCGTCCGAATAAATAATACCCACTTTCTTTTTCATTTACGAAAAATAAAGTAAAACAGTTGTGAGGAGACTTAACAATGGGGAACGTTATCCTGTATTAAACGAATTTCAATATTGGGGGGGGGGGGGGGGGAATCAAGAATCCAGCCAGTGGCTGGATGTTGGACACGTTTTGAAAGCTCGTTTTATGTCAGTGAAGAAACACCCTTGAATGAATAAAAAAAAAATCCGTTCCTTTCGCAAGAATATAACGCTAAACATGGGCCTCAACCCGTGACCAAGTATTTTCTTTCTGCCGGACTGAAAAGAAAGGCTTGAAATAAAACCCCAGTCTCTTCTAGGAAACACAGTTACGCAGTTATTACGGCAGTGGTGGGCGGCAAAAACACCCACACTTTGTAAATAAGTTTAAGCGCTAATTTAGTGACGGAGCGCTCTTTTCAGCTGCGAGTTGAAAGCTTGAAAGCCCTTAGTTAGCTAACCGAGTACCCATTAATTAAAGCTCCAGAAACACTAGGAAACTTGAGAATTCTGGAGCCGTAAACAGTGTTTAGTGTTGAAGTTGAACCGGGAAATGAAAAAGGGTCAAATCGAAAAATCTACGACGCCCGAAATAAAAGAGACGATTTTTTTTTTTTATCCGAAAGCGAATTTGTCAGTCTACAGGTGGGAAACGCTATTTTACCACCAGTGCGATGGCCTCAAGTAGTTGAAATTCAAGGACCGAACATGCACGAAAAAAAGGAACCAAAAAATGCAAATGGGGAGTGGAAACATGGTTCCGTAGTCGAGGAACTTGGTGAGGATCTGAGTGAATTCTGGGGCAAGGATGCGGACATTTCCTATCCGGAATTTTCGGATAGTGAAAGAAGTTTGTCTCCACCCCGACTACCATGTTCAGATGAAGGTCAGCGGGAAAAATGAGTAAAGTTTAGCCGACTTCAGCAATTGGGAAGATTCATGTCCCATGCCGGGAAATTTACGGGAAAGGTTGTTTGAACAATTAGAGGATTATTTAAGGACTGGAAACCAAAATGGAGTTAAAGTCACCACCCAACTTCGTCATGTTGCACAGCATAACGAGAACGTGCGGAAACCTTAACACTCCATCCCCGTCACCTCCAACAGACAATAAAATCGTGCTGTTGAAGATGGTGACGGTGCCCGAATCCTCATCTGCACTATCCAGGAGCCAACATGGACCGAGTGGATAAAGAGACGTGCGGTAGGCGTGTCAGATGATGTCAACCAGTTGAGCATGAACTGGATGTTGACATGTGGAGATATCGTGAATCTCACGTGAATGCAGCTTGTCACCTATGAACAGAATGTCTGAGTATAGGAATGCGCACAGCCGGACTAGCCCTAGTTACAAAACCAGGGAGTCAAACCTGGAACGTAGGGATGATTTTTCAGGCCGGGGAAATATACGAAATCCATTCAAAGGGTTTTAGCCTAAAACCACCAAAAGTCACCATCATAAGTCACCACCAAAAGTACAAGGATCATGGAGATGAAAAATCTGTCTGAATTTCTGGAGGCGCTGTCTAAGTGCAGCATTTGCACTCGGCTTCTCAGAAAGGTATGTCATGATACTAACTTTGCAAGGCTAGGCGGAATGCAGGTTTATGGCTCTTGGTCATTACAGAGACTGGGAAACCTTTGAATCTGATTTTAATCCGAAATACGAAAGTCCGAGTTATGAAGAGGATTTAATACATGAACTCGAGCAAAGGACCCAAGCACCAGATGAGCCTTTTTCTATTTACGCACAGTCAGTGTGTGGATATTTCGCACGGACATGACCCAATGCTTCTCAGTTCGAGAAAATATGCCATATAATGGCAAATATGCACCCTAACTAGAGACAACATCTACGGCGTCCTCGGTTCGACTCTCTGCGAGAATTGGTGAAGGAAGGGACGCAGGTTAATCAGTTCCTGCTTACACAGCGAACCCACCGGCTGCCACCCGACCCGTCCTTGTATGTGGAACAACGTTTGGCGTGGTCGAGCTTTGTTTCAAGCAGCGGAACAGCGCAGGGAAGCCAACCTTCACGGATTGAGGCGGCGCTTCTTGCCGGCCAATCGGCTAGCACAGAAACAACGCTTGCATGCTCAGAAAAAGTGCAACCGGTGACTACGGCCGCACTCGACCAGAGAGGGTATCGTGCCGGTAAGCACCAGACACAAGGTGACACTGGTAACACAGATGCTGCATCCAAAGCCACAAATGTGCACAAAGAAGGCCAGTGCTACGGCACAAACAGAGCCACAATAACCGAAAAAGGAAAGAGCCCTTTGACGGAAACTTTTGGATCTGTCAGGAGCAGGAACACAGATCCAATCAAGGTCCTAAAAAAGGCCAAAAAAAACGCAGAAGACGGTTGCTAACATGTCTGCGACCAAGAAATGCGAGGACTGGAGGGCAAAGGTTGGATTGTGGAACGGTACTTTAAAACGTGTTTTTGCACCGAACGTGCGTCTGTTTAAAGGTGTCGAAGAGAAAACTTGGTAGTTCCATTTATTTCTATGGGTAAAATATCACAACTTCAGGTACTATTATAAAAAAAAATATGTTACACCTACAGATTTGAAACTTGGTAAGGTTGTAAAACGCATCATTGTGTAGAGTTTCGACTAGAATTATTTAAGTCATGCAGATAGTTTAGGAGAAAATTTTTTTTACCTTTAATTAATAATGCTAATATTACACATTATAAATTCTAAAAAATTTGAGTTTTCCATGGAAAACTATTATTCTAGTCGGTGATATACAGAACCACTTAAGGAAGCTCCCTACAAAATTTTCCGTGCAGTAGTTTTGTAGAAAATGGTACCTAAAGTTAAAAAAAAAACATAATTTTGGGCTGCGTGCGTTTAAAAATATTTAGTAATATTGCTACTAGTACACAACAGCCTATAAAAACCCATATTTTTTGTAAATTAGTGAATTAAACAATATAAAACGTCCAAATTTATAAAGTAGATACTTGAAACTAATTTTAAAAATAAAAAAGTTAATGATTTCTTTTTTCCCCCTTCCCCCACCACCTAGTTACCTTAATTTATGTTAAAGTGACAGGAATACCATTCAAAGTGTACTTCGTAAACTTTCAGAAGAATCGGGATGATTTTTTTTGGGGGGGGGGGGGGGGGGGTTATTACTTTGTTCTAAGAATATTGTCAGTTGCGAAATATGATACATTGTAATTTAGCTTCTAGTTGCCGACCACCCATAAGAGTACGTAGGAAAGAAGGTTCGTGACAGTCATTCGTGGAATTCCGTTCACTTTTCTTGATTTATGTGCCAAAAGTAACTTATAAACTTAATGCAGGCTTAATGCGTGATGTATGGTTTCATTTAAAGGCAGGTCTCTCTTTGCCAAAGCAAAAATTTATGAAAAACATCGAAAATTAGTCATGAAAACAATTAAAATTGATTGGAAACGAGCAACAATTGTTCGTTAAAATATTAAAATTAGTCTTGAAAAACGTCTTAAAATTCGCCTGGAAAATCTGAAAAAGTCAGGGCAATTTAATAATAATAATAAAAGTTTTATTTCGACGGCTCGAAGTTCTTGGTGCTTTAGATAAAATAGAATAACACTCTAGTAAAGTAATTCCATGATATGAGTAATGGCAAGGTAATGTTGAAAGGGTACACAATTTTTGTTGTTAACCGATGCCTAACATGTGAAGCTATGCGCATAATCCCCTAGCTATGCAGTAAGGACTGAATTAGAATTGGGCTCCTTCGTAACCGAAACTAATCGTCCACTCCCTTAGCACCTCCCAATTTGCATGGGGAGGGGATTTGATGCCTTATGGCGTGTGGAAACCTAGGCTACTAGTGCCACCCTCAGTCACAGCGCAGTGGTCAGTGGTTGCCACTGCGCCACACATTACAGAGATGTTAAACAAATCCCAAATCTAGGTCTTATCACGTATTTAATTTGTACCTCCTGAAAAATTAAAAAACCTCGGCCATAGGACGAATTCATTGCCCAATTGACGCCCTAAATATCGCGGAACCGGAAAAGGTGACGAACACCATCAAGATGACGGCCGGTGACACCAATGACATTCAGGAGGGACATCCCCCCCCCCCACCTCAAAAGGAAGGAATGTAAGGTTGGAGTGACCAATACGTAAACGGACCAACATCACCTCTTCTCAGAGACTGTGGTGACAAACCGAGTGCCATTCCTGGACAGTGCCTTTAATAGCCCTCAATTTATTAGTCTTGTTTGTCCTGCAATGCTTGCCAAGCAGCATGCAACCTCATATGTAGAATAGGAAAGGTGTCCGAAGGAACAAGTCTGAGATCCATTTCGACAGGCTCAGAAAGGGCTCTTTCACTGCCACATCAGCATGCTCATTCCCAGCTATTTTAACACGGCCAGGGATCCAGCAGAAAATCACAGTTTTCCGCTGGCCAGGCAAGCGGAAAAGCAGGGCTTGGATTTGCTATATCAAGGGATTCCGATGAATGTTCGACGCCAAGGGCTCCAGGGCACTAACGGAATCACTTAAGACGACAAAATGTGTTCCCCGAAGGTCAAGGCTCTATTCAACAGCCAGACCGAGTATACCAAAAGCTCCGTCGCAAACACAGAATAGCCTGATGGAACGCGAAAGAAAACAATCAGTCCCTCACGGGCACAAGCACATGCCATTCCAGATTCTGACTTCGACTCATTAGCAAAAAGCTGCAGATATCCGACGTACTGAATGGTTTGCTATTTGTAGTTGTGCACGTTTACCTTTTTTAAAATTGTGACGATTTATAAGTCACGAATTATCACACTAGGAATGAATCAATTTTTTTATGTGGGCTACTTCAATCAAAAGTTTCAAAAGAACGACTGCACAAATCTTAAATTTCACCTTGGCAGCAAATTTTACAACAAACTGCCTAATAACATCAAAGAAACTACTAATCAGCACACGTTTCACAAACATCTGTTTGGGTGGTTGATTAACCTGGACAGAAATAATTTATAAAGCATGTTTAGCATTGTGAGCTGAACGTACGTACCATTACCTTTATTACAAATTTTGATGTTTTGCAGCTTTTTTGTGTTTTTTTTTTCGTTTTTGTTCTGCAATTGGGTTAGTATTTGACTAAATTTTGTTTATTGTTGCTCTCCTCGAGTTTTTTTTTGAAAAAATAGATTTGTATATTTCACTCCTCTTTGTTTTATGTGTTGCTTTTATCTCCCTTTTCATATATTTGGTGTGTATGTATATATTTATCGCGATGTATATTTTTTATTTCGATGTTGTCTTATGTTGGCACCAGACCTTCGATTTTTTTTTTTGCAAAAGTGCCAGTTCAATTGTTTTTCCTTGTCTGCTGCTCTCAAACCAAACGCGAGCATCGGCTCTTGTGGGGTGATTGTTTGCTTTTGTGCTTAATTTTGTAATTTGTGTCGAGTGAATAAACGTCCTTAGGGTATAACTTGGGGTATAAAATCATTATTAGATGCCAAACCTTTATTTAAATAAAATCTGCCCTTGACTGGATTTGCCGGCCAGGCCAGGGTAGCGTGAGAGGCTACCATGCTCCTTCAGCGGCTATGGGAACAACTCTGGACAATTCAGGCCAATCTTTCGACCCCTACGATGATCGGAGGTTTCCCGGTTCAAATCCCCGGGTTGGCTGCTCCCTTTACCAGATATTTCTTCTCTCCTAAAAGTCGTGTAATGTTCAAAATTGAGCCGGTTCAGCAACACGAGCATTAAATTGCTTCGGCTGGCTTAGAGCTCAAAGAAATTAATTAAAAAAAAAACTTTTATAATCTGAAAAATCAGCCAAAAAGTGTACACATAAAAGCAACGTTTCGAGCCATAATCAGGACGACTTCAAGAGTAGCAAATTCAAAACAGGGATAACACTGGAAACATTACCTGAACAAAGCCAGGCTTCTGGCAGGTCAAACATCGCATCAGAGACAAAATAAAAAAGGGCGGGGCAGGGGAGTGGGGGAACCGGGGGGAGAGGGGGTGATAGCAAAGGAACTTCAAGTAATGCATGTTCGAAGAGTGCACAAACAAGAAGTTCGCAGAACAACCAGGTTGTACCAGTCAGTCAAATTTCCCCAGGTGGTGAAATTTTGTAATTTTTTTTTTTTTCAAAATGGAAATATTTTCTTTCAATTAATTGGGTTTGGCTGGATACGATTGTGAATAGGGTGGGAGGGGGAGGGCGTGGAATACATAGAGTTTCTAGATTGAGTCGGCTGCAATATTGTGGACTCTGAAAAAGCAGTCTGCTTTCCAAAATTAAAGGGTTTATAGCCTACGGCCAAAAAATGTTGTACCAATGAATTAGATTTACCTTAGAGTTTAAAGTTGGATTTAAGTGACTGAGGCGCTTCTGCGCGGGGACGAGGGCTAGTCTGACACAGAGTTTCATGATGTTTGATGATGTTAAGACGGCCAGTTTATGTATTATTTGTTCACTGGCTCACAGATTTGTTCACAGTGTAAGTAGCCGTGCAGGTTTTATCCTTGCATGGATTCTGGCAAATGGTGCTTTTTTTTGTGTGTGTTTCTTTTTGCCGCAATGAGGAATGGAGTAGGCGTACAGGCTGTAAGGTAAGTTGTAGGTTGGGGTGCGTTTTGCTAACAATTTGAATATTTAGAGTGTGAAATGGTTCAATAATTCGTTTAACTCGTTAACCACGTGAAATTTCCATATTTTAAAACCAGATGAAGTGGGAAAATTTAATAAAAAGATTACCGGACGATGCAGGAAAATTTATCGTGTAGGTGAATTATATTGGTTGTGTGGTGTTTTGGTGCGCGTGAGTTCGATTTTCAGACTGTTGAGTATGCACCTTGGTCTACAGACGTGACTCAAAATCAGTGCTCTGGTGGCTTGGGATGGTTTTCTGAAGTGTAAAGTTTCAATCTTTCAATTTTGGTCTAAAAGGCAGATATGGTTGGTGGCAGGAGCCTCAATTGGAACGTTAATAAGCAATAATTAAAATTTAAAAAAAAATTGAAAATGACATCACGTCAGTTGACGTGGCAAAGAGCAAGAGCGTCATCAACGAAGCATTTATAGTAAAGCATAGTAGGGAAGCGATGAATGAATCAACTTCATCCATAAGAATATCCCTTAAATGAAAAGTGGACTTCTCATAGGAAATTCCCCTCTCCCCCCCCCCCCCCCCCCCCCCGTTGCGCTGGGCAAAGAAATAAAAAACGTTCGCTGTAACGAACATAGGCCTATGTAGTTGTAAAATTTATTTCAAGTTCTTTCATGAAGTCATAGTTTATGGAGGGTAATAGGGTCCAAAGTTAGTCTTATCATGAATACTAAGAGTATGCAAGGCTAGGTCGATTGTAGAACTGTGCGTTAAATGAAACCCAATAATACTGCGTTGGAACAATAGTTTCTTTAAGCTTAGTCTATTATACTGAGCGAGTTTGGGAACGGTATGATGACCTATGGCAAGAATTTTCAAGATGGGGGGGGGGACAATTAATTTGAGTAAAGTGACTTAGTTAATTTGGTTGCCCCAACTTGAAAAATTCTTGTCGCAGGCCATCATACTGTTCCCAACTCGATCACTATAACAGGCAAACTTAAAGATACTATTTTACAACGCAATGTAATAGGGTTTCATTTAACGAAAGAGCCGTAGTTCCTTCCATTACCTAGCTTTGTTTACTCGTATTTTTTACAGGGTGTCCCAAAAGTCAGGGGTCACCCAGGTGATATACCCGGGTGATATACCGGGTATTCATGCTGATATACCGGGGATTTTTATCTTTGTTCATCATAAGAAATGATGACGGGATACCATCAGCATGAACAAAGATAAAAATCACCGGTATATCAGCATGAATACCTGGTGTATCACCCGGGTATATCACCTGGGTGACTGCCAACGTTTGGCACACCCTGTATACGGTAAACTAACTTTGGACCCTAACCTTACACTTCTGATTTTTTTTTTTTTTAGTTTGCTCGCTGAAAAAAATTACAAGCTCTACGTGTAATACAAAAAGAAAACCGCAACATAAACTTCCTGTAAGTTTCCTATGACATTTTCACTCAAAAATTTAAAAAAAATAAATAAATCGACTGACCATCACAGTGATTTTAAAACAAAATCATATGAATTAGAATAAAAAAAAACTGAATAAAAAAATTTTGGTAAATAAACTTAAATAAATAAATAAACATAACAGGTCGAGGAAGGGGGAAGATCAGTAACTTATAACATGCTCAAATAGGAGATACAATTAATAATGCCATCTAATCCGTTACGTCAACATGAGACAGTCTGGCTGTGAAGGCCCTGGCAGAACCAACGGGGAGAGAGTTCCAATGTTGACAACACTACGCGAACAGAAAATTTTTCTGATTCAATCCTGACCCGATTAACTACTAACTACAAATGGTTACCTCTAGCGTTAGCTAATAGTAAAAAAAAAAAAAAAAAAATCAAAATTGATGTCCGTCAAGCCACGTAATAACAAGTAAGAGCGAGATCAGGTTTTAGACGTCTCGCTCAACTCTACTGACTCTAATCCATGTACGCTATGCTCTAAAGATCAGCATAAAATTTCCAAAGAGGCCTGGCAAATACTTGGTAAACCGTGTTTGAATGGACTCCAAAATGCTGATGTCCTTGACCAGATGCGATGACCAGACGTGGCAAGAATACTCAAAACTGGTCGTACGAACACCTTATAATTTATGCCCAAACGGGAGTAGATGTGTCCCTGGATTGGTAGAACGATTTGAATGGACTCCAAAATGCTGATGTCCTTGACAAGATGCGATGAC
>JAHWFP010251762.1:465-15770 GCA_023313725.1 Lithobius niger | reverse complement strand
AAATAGATCTTTGGGGCCGTACTTGATGTGGTGGATCGAAAAAAAATGGAGCTGAGAGGAATATCCCTTTAAAGGGCAATTACATCCATTTTGACATGCATGTTTGACTTTTGGATCACTTACACAATAACTAAATACAAGAATTGCGGTAAGAATACGTTACGCCGTACGTCCGATATAACAATTTAATTACTGCATCACCAAAACACGACACGGAGGTCGCCATTGTTTTGCTGGAACGCGCAGAAATTAATGCCGACAGACGGATCTCTTCGATTTCGACTCGCAGCCGATTGAGATAGCTGTTTTGACTGTGAGGAGCTCAAGCGTCTGACGGCCTTAGCTGGCCACTAAACTGCCGGCCAGCTAAGGCCGTCAGACAACTCACAGTCAATACAGCTATCTCAATCGGCTGCGAGTCGAAATCGAAAAGTGACATCTGTCGGCATTAATTTCTGAGCATTCCAGCAAAACAATGGCGATCTCCGTGTCGTGTTTTGGTGATGCAGTAATTAAATTGTTATATCGGACGTACGGCGTAACGTATTCTTACCGCAATTCTTGTATTTAGTTATTGTGTAAGTGATCCAAAAGTCAAACATGCATGTCAAAATGGATGTAATTGCCCTTTAAAGGGATATTCCTCTCAGCTCCATTTTTTTTCGATCCACCACATCAAGTACGGCCCCAAAGATCTATTTCCTTACCGTTAGTGAATCCCTTGCTAAAAATCCGTTTTAAAAAATGGCGTGGCGTCTAGGAGATTTTCTGTTGAATAATTGTTAACTTTATTTACTGTATCCTACACATATATGATGCTTTGCGCACTTATAATAATCATGACGTCTCATCTCTGTGTGTGCATGCACTAATTTTCTAATAATTACCATGAAATCAAAAAACGAAAAGACTAATTCGGTAAAACTTAAAATTAATAATTCCAATAGATCACCGAAGCAAAATTGTAAGACACTAGCCTAGAAAATTATAAATTGTGATGTTAAAATACGAGAATCATTTCGGTTTGTGACGACACAATCTTCAACTTGATGCTGTTTCGTGTATACTATTCCCAAAGCCAACCGAGACAGGACTACGTTCCTTGCTGCAAGGAACGCAGCTTATACCACCCCAGCCGACCTTGGCGCTGGTAAATGCGCGGATGGCGATCTGCGCGTGGCTGTTATAAGGCAAGCAGAATGTTATAAGTCAGGCCGGGTGTCCCTTCAAACAAATGTTTCTTAAACGATGGCATCACGTTTGGCACGATGGCTTAACTTCATTGTTATGCTTCACTCGTTGAAGATGCAAGCCTATTCGTAGGTGCCCGGTCACGCCCCGATTTATGCCTTAACTTTGCCGGTGGCTTATGGTTCTTGCACCCGACTCCAAAGCTGTCATTATCGGCTGTAAGCCCCGCAGTGTCGTAATTAAAATCCTTACTCGACACGCATGTACTCCTACACCAATTTTTAAGCTTTTTTTTTCTTTTTTTTTTTTCTCTGTATCCCGGTCACGTTCACTTGTATACAGGCCTATACGACGCCATCTTGTACCTTGCTCTTGTTTTTTTTTTTTTTGTTTTTTTTTTGTGGTGCTTCTCCGAATTAAGGTTTTATTGTATGTGGAGGCGCTATCACCTTTGGACTTTCGAAGGAAGATGGTCTCCCGTAGGGTGGTCGATTTTTATGCAAGTCTACTAAAAAAAAGATTGTGGTGCTGTTTTTTCCCCCTAAATTGTTATTATGGTACGGTTTTGTCGTGAGAATGAGTCCACGTTGCATAATTAGGAATTCTTGTATACCGGTTTTTGTCTCGTTGAGGTTTTGTTTGTTTTTATGGCCGGTGTGATGACTATTTTTAACTCTTAATTCTTGGTCGTATATTACGCTCTAAACCAGCCTATAAAAAGAAATGACATACAGAATGCATAGACCATTTCACACCGTTTAGACACGTTTTCCTAATGTTTAACATTTTCTTTGAGGGCTCAGGAGTCTTCGGCAGGACCGTAGGCACTAGGGAGGAGGGCATCTTCGACGTTTTCGAAATCGGCATCATGTCGTATAAACAGTTCAAGAAATACGGATGAAAACCTATTTACGTTGCCTTTTGGACTTAAATGTCAAACCGGGGAATTAAACTCACGACCTTTGCCCCAAATACCGAGGTTCTACGCTGAGCCACACTGACACAGCCTCAGCGGTAGGACCTCGGCTTTTAGTTTCAAAGGCTTGAGGTTCAATTCCCCGCTCAGGTAGTCTGACATTTAAGTCCAAAAGGCAACGTCAATAGGTTTGCAGACGTATTATTGCACCCTTCTCTAGCCCTATTGGGTTTCCGTTCTGTTTAAGTAAAACGGTTGACACCAAAAACCGTCGCCTCTCACGTTTGTAGAGAAACATTGGTTTTCCCATTAAAAATCCATGCATCGATTTTTAAATTTACAGCTTTGTAAATAACGCTAATAAAAGCAACCCTTCTTTAATACTGCGGTAACTTGCAACGACCTCGATTCACGCCAGAATCTTGCTGGAAATTACATTCATTTTGTGTGGAAACGAACGACAATCACCGCGATTGTTAAGAGTACTAAGAATTACGGCTTCATAATAGTGGTAATAGTAAGGCTTTGTGGTAATAGTTTAATCAGAGGTGTGCATCTTAAAATATTTTTCGGTGGCGGCGAATTAATTTCTTTCCGTAAATCTTTCCCCGAATTTGAGAGGTGTGCGCTGTACAATTCAACTAGATAAATAGGCCTTATTTTTTTTCGCGGTGGCGGCGCCCTAAATAGACTTCTAGGCCAACAGCGACTTAACGAGACAGTTTTAGGCAATGATACTAACCACCAGTTTTGAAGCAGTAAAATCTTTCGTGGACGAGTACACACTATAAATTTCCGTCGTTTATGACGGGTCAACAACAGCTAGTAAATATGTCTAACAAAACAAAATTTTTTAAGGACGTTGCATAACCTGATACCTGAAAAAGGACTTAGTCTATCAGCAGACTCACAGTGAATTGTCGAGAAAAATGTAAAAATATGTTCTCATTTGCATATAACTGATTCAACGGATTCCATTCGTAAGGTAAGGCGATGAAGGACGATTGAAAGTTTGGCCTATATTTCGGAACTTTCACTCGGTGCTTGTTTTCGTAATGTAATCCTGTTGTGGTCACCACAAAATTTCTGATTGACGTAGGACGATTAATGTTTTTGTATGTCGAGCACTCTTCTAATATACTATAGGTCGCGTTTTTGCAGCAACACGCACGTTAAGTTTCTCACTCTCTGCAGCAACACGCACGTTAAGTTGCTCACTTGCATTTAAATAAATAAATAAAATAAATAATCTAGAGACAAGGCATCCACCCACCCAAATTCCCAGGCGGCATATGTTAGGTGGAAGAAGTACCACCATTGTGACAGTTTTTTTTTTTAGCCGCATGAGGGAGGAAACCGGAGTACCCGGAGGAAACCCTCCTGCGTAACGGGTGGGAAACAGCCGGAGAAAAAACCCGTACATATACACTTCCCATCACCAGGATCGAACATGGGTCTGTAAGAAGCCAGAGATGTACAGCCGGGACCGGGATGCCTATCGAATCTGACGCCCCAGTGCTCCCAGCTACCCGTGCACCCACGGCGCGTTTATACAAACACTCGCCTTTGCATTCTCGTTGCTGAGCGCTAGATATCATCTGAAATTTCAACATGGCGACGGTTTTAGATCTGCCGCCTCGCAACAAGAACGCCAGTGACGTCAGTTCAGAATCGACTGGGAAAATGGTTTCGTCAGGAGGAATTCTTTATCTTAATGTCACGGATTATAAGACAGCAAGATTTTACTCAAACGATGTCGGATTTAGCTAATCCAGGGAGCGTTGTTATACGGAATAACAAAGCACAGAAGCAGATTATTAAAGAAAAACCAAGTAGTGCTGTAATGATATAAAAAGACGAACGACGTTCGTTTCGAAAATGGACGTTTTTCGTCATCCGATTTCCGAATTAAAATTTAAAATATGGCCAAGGCCACTAAGTCAGCCTATAGTTGAAGCTTGAAAATTAAAAGAATTAAGCTTTTGAGAGGTGAAATGGTGGTTTTTTTGGCCTTTTGTTCTTTTAATTTTTAAGCTGAAACGTAGGTTGAATAAGTGGCCGGCCTCTTATCATGTTTTAAACTTTAACTCATAAACCTGATGGCGAAAATTGTCCATTTTCGAAACGTCCGTCTTTTTGTATTGTAGCACTGCTTGGTTTTTTCTTTTAATAAGCGTTGTAACCATGACATCGAAACCGGAAGCGAAACCTTTGCCGTCAAGAGTCGTCGCGTAAACGCACCATTAGGGCACGTTTATGCATCCACTCGCTTTTGCATTCTCGCAGCTAGAATCCAGAAATCACCTCAAATTCCAACATGGCGGCGGTTTTATATCTGCCGCCTCGAAACGAAAACAGCAAATAACGTGAGATCAGAAGCGTTTAGGAAAATTGTTTCGTCATGAGGAATTCTTTATATTATTAGCACGTATTATAAGACTGCAAGTATTTACTCAAACGATGTCGGATTTAGCTAATCCATTTAGCTTTGTTACCATGGGAATGTCACCTTTGCCATCGCGATTGAGTTCTAGCTGCGGGAATGCAAAGACGAGTCGTTGCGTAAACACGCCCTTAGACTACCACACAGCATTCGGCAAGCGAGAAGTGGTTTTGTTGTGTAAATGCGGCCTAACAACCCCTACCGAACAAAAAGTGCGGGTTAAGAACCACCATCTCTTTAGTATGTTTCTATACCTTTAAGCTACAGTCGACATTTTTTTTTCGTCACGTTTTCGTAGATTGGTTCATGTCTCCCATCCCTTCCTCCTTGGCCTCCTCTCCATTTAGGTTTCTGTCCCACTCTTGTAGACACGATCTTTGACCCCGTCTTTCATTTTTTGAGAAGAATGCCGCCGCCTTTAGCTAATTAATTAAGCAATTAACCCAGTAGTTTCACGTGATTACATCACAATTTGGTTGCCATTATAACAGGCTGGCGTTAATGAAGTTGCAACCTGCCAAACGTGTGTCTGTGCGGATAGTGGGTTGCTATTGGCAACGGCTGATGGTGCGACCCGTGGCCGCCATTATAGGCGTTCCAAAAGGGTTAAGAGGTTCAAGATTAAATTGGAAAATGATAGTGCTGCATTTTGTTATCTTGGTTTCTTGAAGCGGTTGGTTCAAGCCCAAGCATGAAACGTTTACAGACTAAAGGGGAGTTTAGCGTGAGTTTTCTTCTGCATTGTAATAGGTTTCCTATACTCTTATATAAGTCGGAAGTAACGTAGTCCGCACTTATGATTCATGAGACTCACTTGACTCTGATTCGAACCATCCTCTCCGAATCACTACCTTACGGCCTTTATTGATTTGGCTTATCGGCCACTGACATAACAATGGCCCCACGAACCAGTGTAGCGCAGTAGCATCCCGGGCCATTCCACTGTGACTGAGGTTGGCGCTAATGACCTAGCTGGCGACGTGCCCTCAACCCCCCTCCCCCCCTCTCAAAAACGAACCCGTTAAGGTTGCAACTTCGGCCAAGGCTTCATTAGACCCAAACTGTTCCGCACTGAGACAACTTAAGGCACTGTGCAAACATTAAAAAAAAAAAACTAACGGTGATCCTATCTATTGCCCCCACACCGTGGGCCCAGTATTAACCCTTACAGGCCAAAGTGTATAACCTCGGAGCTATTAAGAATTTTAGTGCATTACAAAGGAAGATAGCCTAAAATCAACGGTAAATAGAACAGTAATGGAAAAAACTTCGTAACTGGCAGTCGGTTCAACAACAAAAAAATAAATGTGTGCAAATTATACTGTTATGGGTTTTTGGTCTTCTGTACAGCCCTATACCGTCTGAGAAGACTATTGCAGCGACTTTGTCCGTCCGTCGCTTTCTTCAACTTCGCAACAGTACCAGACCACGGTTTACAACGTTAGATTCAGAGTCAAAAGTTAGTTAAATAACATGGCAAATTAAAACGTCGTTACTTCCTTATGGCTTCTTCGACTTAACTAAATTAAGTAATAACATTTGCTCGTCGAATTGGAATCCTAAAGATAGCATGCAGCCGTAAAAACAAAAGCATTTTAGCTTCGTTTAAAAGTCTCGTCGCATTGTTGCATGAATGAATAGGCTTACCGTCGAACCAAATGCTCCATTAGGCCTATCTGCTTACGCAATTAAAACTGCAGTTACAAAAAATTAGGCCTAAAAAATACAAATTAGGCAAAAATTACGTTACCACGGCAACGCAAGTTGCTACGAGTCGTTGCTACCTTCATCAACAGCGTCTCTCCTGTCACTTCCCTACTACCGCTGATCTATATAATAGGCTACGTTGCGCATTACGTTGTAATAATGTAACAGTGTTGCAAAAATGAATAGGCTTACTATACAATCCAAATCTCCGTTAGCTGCTACTTACGAAATTAAAACTGCAGGTTATAATTCGGCTGAAATGCTGACAATTACGCCTAACATGGCGAATAAGCTTAAAAGCTAACACATTTTTTTACCGGCAATTCTGATGGTTACTGCTTTTAGATTATATAGCTGTTGCAATGCGTGATAGAGGTGTGGCCTCACCATTGATAGTGGCGGAACTGTACAGAAGACCGGTTGTAAACTAGGTAGTCTCTGTAGCCGCTTGTTTTTTTCATTTTTTTGGTCAATTGTATAGAGCAGTGACACGCCGTAGTATTATTGTGAAGAGTGATTTCTTGGACCTAAAACGCGCGATTTTTGTTGTTGGAGAAAACAAACGTTATTTTAAGCCTAAGAAATCCGCTCTTCCGTTCCTTTTCCCTCCATTTTTATGTAGTGCACCTTGTAGTTATGCCCTCCAAAACCCATACTGGTGCTAATCTGGTGCCAATATGGCGGCAAATGTCACTGCTTTATAGGCTACGTTGCATCCTTGTATTTTCGCTTGGTTTTGTCATAGTTTTGACAAATTCATTCCACTAAGTATTTAGAGTACGGTATATACGTTATCGTCAGAATAACTCACTGGATCAAACGTTTTCCCTCGTGCGGGGGAGGGCTTACCTGCCCGTCACATGGTGGCAGTTAATTGCCGATGTAAAATCCAAGTGAAATTTTGGCTTTTATTTACTACCTTTCTCAAAGGCTTATCTATCGATCTGTTACTTTCTTGGCACGCCCCACGCGCATACGTCGTCCCAATTTGCGAGTGTTCTTTATTTGCTATTTTGAGGTGGGGGCGCCCCTTGAGGCTTGTCGCCCACGCCCCCCCTTGGGTGCCAGCAGGGGGCAGGGCAGGTCGGCCCCACCCATTCTATTTCCATCAATTGGTGGCTGCCAAAACGATTGTAAAGAGAAAGAGGCGCCGGACAGGTTGATGCTTGCTTTTTAGCCCACCTCTATCCTGTTTGATTAACGGGATAAAGTGATTCATAAGCTGTCGATGCCTCCCGTGATAATAATTCGCCCGTCTAACTGACTGGAATGATCGCGGAGAGACGCGTGATTGGTGCGTGCCTGAAATTTTAATCGGAATCCTCGGTGCGATACAGACCTTTTTGTGACTGCGCGATTTTAAATTGTTTATTTGATTGTGGAGGATCGCTTTGCTTAAAGCCGAACTGAACGTGACAATAAATAGCAATATGCTCTGCGTTTGTTTCGAAGAATGGACGAATCCGTGTGTCCTGCGCTGCTAACTTTTCCCTAATATGGCTACTTCAATTTCAAGTAAAAACAAGTAAAGAACTGTTTTATTTTTGTTGTTTCGTCGAGTTTAGGCCTATGTAATGCCTGCGTGAGGAAATAACTATAACGTTTGGTATAGGACAATAATAATAATAATAATTAGTTATTTTCATGAAGCACGCTACATGATGGAAATCGTCACGATGAATGCAAGGCAGAATGCACAAAATAACAAAATTATTTACAATAGGGTAAACACAACAAAATAAACAAAACAAGCACTGAACAGGAAAAAAAAAAACCCTAAGATGTTAAACACTTGATTTGTAGGAGCTCATGAATATTTTCTTATGAAACATAAAAAATTACGACTTAACTTATTAGAAATTGACTTTCGTCAGTCATTGCACATAATGGGAGCTGTGTAAGACAGACGCATTTTCCCGTAGTTATTTCTACACCTATGCGGGTGTAGAACTCTAGATTTATCATGACTTATGTAGTAAAATGTTTTCTCAAGATAGGCCAAAAAAGGTAAATACGTATTGGTAGAAAGTAAAACTGAAACTAAAAAGGCGCAAATTACGCCGCAACTTGTAAGCATAAAACGAATGATATATGTTAGTAAATCCAGAATGAGAGTAAAGAATATCCAATCCTCATATTTTACTCGAATTCAGGCTTTAGTAACATGCGACTTAACTCGTTCAAGAATGTTTACAAATTCCGGCATACTTTTTCTAAGGAAGAAGGCAACAAAGCAGATCTTCTATAGGGATTGATCTGAGCGTGGCTTCACCCCAAGAAACTTAGATAATTTTGTTGAAATGTTTTCGAAGAAATATAGGCCTGCACTCGACTGGTATTTTATATACGCCATGTAATTTTTAGGTATTTTGTTTATGACCTAAGACATTCTGCAATTAAAATACTTCATCAATTGCAAATGAAAATGTTGAGTCTGCATTGTTACTCCTCCGTAGCAGTTTAGCGCAACTGTTTTGATGACAAGCTGGGACCTTCCTAACGATGATAAAACTGCATTACAAATCCTAGCAATATAAGCAGTTGAATGCCAAACCATATAGGCACATGTTGGGATCGAAATACGATCTGAATGCCAAATGTCAACCGGTGACCGGTCGCATAAATTGTTTTTTCAGAGCGGAATTACTAATAATTAAGCCTGAAAGCAATGATTGTTGCGTAATTTCTCTATATCTGAAGACTTTCGGCCTTTGTTCATTTGAATTTCAAGAATCTACACGCAAAAGGATGCCCTCTCTGTTTCGTCCGTGGGACTAATTCGCTCACGGATTATAATAATTACTAGCATCGTACCCCCGACTTCGCCCAGGGATTTGTTTGACCCGTGGTTGTTTCCCAGTATTTGCTCAGTGCTGCCTGATCGTTCACTGCACCAGTCGATTTTTGTTTGTGTAACACTCCCCCTTTCCGCTAATCCTCTCCCTCCCTTCTCCCCTCCTCCTTTTATCCCGTCCTCTTCCTCTCCTCTTAGTTTGCTTCCCTTCGTCCTCTTTGCTATACGTAGTTGAATGTGGATGGTAATTTGAATTAATAGCAAACACCCCCAGAAATTCTCTTTTAGGTTGAGTTAATGCGTAATCGTATGCTTAATGGTAACAGCTCACGCCCCCCGCCCCCCACCACACACACACACACACACACACACACACACACTCCCAGTCTTTCGCTGTGGCTTAAGCGATGCGTACCGAAGATTGTCCCCCATTTGGGAAGAATATTCTGGCCGTAATAATTCCACAGTATGACTCCAAATTGAATCCCTAATCCACACCACTATTCTTCCCTTCTTCAGTTATCCCGCATCACAGTAAATGCCATAAATTCATCCAAAGACACTGAACCACTTCGGGACGGGACTGCTTCCATCCAGAAGTAAGCCATGGTTAAAGAGTGGATGCTGGACCATTCCCCAGGTTTATTTCGCACTGCTGCGGACGTAAATGTATTTTCCCAGCACGATGTTCAGTGCTCTTCAGCATTAAAATAAACTTTCTGTTGTCTGCTCAAATAAACTCTTATTTTTTTTTTTGGAGGGGGGGGGAAGTAATGAGTTGCCCCTCCAAAAGAAATTTCATTCAGCTCACTTATTGCTCTTTTTTTTTCTTAAATCTATATACTTCACGCGATGGCGATAAGCAATGCGTCGGGATTATTACGTGAGCCCGTTTTCCCATAGCGTTCCTTCCTGTTCCCAGCCACCACCCACACCCTTTGTAGCCCGGGGCCGCGACACCCACGCCTGCCTGCCCCCTGGCCAAGGTGTCTCTTAGCATATAGGTCAGGGAGAGTGCGGCCAGGTTCCCACACGAGGATGGTGAGGGTCACTGAACAAGGCTTGGCTTTTGGCTACTTACTTGTTGTCTTGGCGTCATCCCACTAGTCTTCCGTGTTTTGGTGAAAAAGAAGATGCGCCAGCCGATGGAAAACCTGTTTTGTGATGGAACTCCGCGGAGGTGGGAGGAAAAATTAAAGGAGCTCGTGTGATGTGGCGTGACAGAATTAATTAAAAGTGCATTTTTTTTTTCTTTTTATCAATTTTGAGGACGCCTTCTGAACCGTTTTCGTTCTTAAAAGAAGTAAGATGAGTGGTTGTTAAAGCTTCGTCGCGAAAAGATCAAGTGACGTAGTTTTTTTGAAGTTTATCTGAAATCGTTTTTGGGTTTTCGGGGGTAGGGCACATTGGCGGGGGGGGGGGCCATTAGGTAGCACGACTGTTTCATGTGCTGGAGGTCCACGGTTCAGTCCTGCCTCTACTCGTCCGTGTGTATCTGGGAAGAGGAGGGTCCTGGAAGTGCTCGTGCTCATGTCGGATATATGGTATTGTTGTGAGTTTAATTCCGGATCTCAAATGTTGAAATTATGCCACCCCAGCGAAGTTGCCCTGATGACGTCATTTGTGAAATCTACCAACCCCAAGTCTACATGACGTCATGTTGTAACGACCCATTGTCACTTCAAAATTATTAATATTCATTGTTAGTTAAGATGATGCTATGTTGATCAATTATTGTATCAACCTATAGCATACAAATTGCCTGTAATTAATGTATGGCATCAATTGTAATGCCTCGAGCGCGTTTGGTCTTCTGCCCGGTGCTCCCAACAATGAGGTATGAATCGAAATAGAATTCATCCACCACGATCCTCCCATCGACCCACATCAAAGACAATTTCGACTTTAGTATTTGGAAATATTCCCATTTTGCCCGGCCCAATTCCCCCAACTTAAATTCAACCAGGACCAACCCTGTTGCCCGTGTGTCACTGCAACCCCGTAACTACTAAATTGGCATTATTTCATACCAAATAATAGCCCGAAATCTATCATAATTCTAGGACCCCAAGTAAGTCTTTAATTTATGACATTCCATTTAAGACCCTAAGCCGAAGCAAGAGTCGCCCCCATTAGTCGGACGAGCCTGAGCGGATTATCGCTCCAATTTATAATCAAAACGTCACTAGAACTGAACCACGGCTATTCGCCTTATTCCATCTGCTTGGTTTTAATTTGGAGTTCACCCAACCCGTGGCTTGACTCCTGTTATTTAGCTTGGCTAGACCCTTAACTGTGGTGTTGGTGTTAAGGAGCCGTGGCATGTACCAGTAATCGCTACAGTGCGTGAATGGTTCGTGAGGACCTTCCTAGTAAAATTGTTCTTCTCTATCCCACGGTAGCTTTCCTAGCAAAATTTTCCTTTTCTGTCCTTGGGTGCCATTGTTGAGAATTTTTTTAAAGAGGGTTTTGACAAAGTACTGGAAGTCCAAAAGTTGTAGTAGAGAAACTGTTAAGCACCAGTCACAGGAGATCTTTGAAATTTTTAATCTTGAAGATTTCACGTATTTTAACAGCTCCTGGTATCACTCTTGTAAAAATTAAAAATCTTTAATTCACGGTGGTGACGTCACGCCAACACATCCCCATGCTAAAAGTGTAGTCGTTATATAAGGTGTATTCCGAAAACTCGCACACGTCACCGTGGGTTAATTTTGATAACCCACACTTTTTTTTTATAATCTTAACATTTTTTACCGGGTCTACACAAGCCCTGCTCCACCATGTGACAGCTCCACCGCGTTGCATAATTAAATGACCCACTTTTCATAAGTACACAACACAAATTCAAGTTGCACACCCATTGTAAAACAATCGTAAACCGGCACATTTGTGACTGGCGACATTTTTCGTACAAACACTGGGGAAAAAAAAAGTGTTGCGTACTACGTTGACTATACAAGCTAACCCTAACCCGGCAAATTTTGTCCCGACTGTACGAAATCTAGGGGGGGGGGGGAGATGAGGCTTAATGGCGCGTCGACAGCTTGGTCATTAGCGCCAACCTCAGTCACAGTGCAGTGGTCCGGGTTGCCACTACACCACACATTACAGAGATATTACTGGGCTACTGACACTTTGAAATACACCTATACCACACGCCATGGCTGTATGCTGTGGCGTGCATATCACGTGACTGGGCTTGTCCAATCGGACGGCCAAACAGCCGTTGTTCTCGTTCGTCGTTGGCTAACTCATGGTGACGTCACGGCAAACAGCCATTGCGCATGGTTTAAATACCTACGACTCAAGATAGCGCATTTTGTACGCTAGTCTGATCTAAACTATTTAAGTAGAAAAATTGCGGCCATACCTTACGACACGAAATTCGAAATAAGGAAGTCTTTCCCGTATAGCTCTGATTTTCCTAAACAGAGGCATTTAAATAGAGGAAGAGGACCAATTGAGATAGATGACCTTATGTTAATTTTTGGGGAAGACAACTAAAAAAAAAACGCAGAACACTGCGGAGTTAGATTGTGAATTAAGTGTTAGAGCGCCCGAGTTGGGAGTTGAACCATTAACCTTTGGATTTAACACGTTCATTTATTTTCCTAAAACAGTGCTGGAGCAATGGGTATGTTATATGATTATCTTTGAATAAGTCTGATTGAGTAAAGCATTTTAACGGTTTCGTTCTTGATCTGAACTCTACCGAACTCTACTGTCATCTGCTTGTCTTTGAATAAGGCAGATCAAGAAAAGCATTTTAACGGTTTCCTTCTTGATCTGAACTCTACCGAACTCTACTGTCATCTGATTGTCTTTGAATAAGGCAGATCAAGTAAAGCACTTTAACGGTTTCCTTCTTAATCTGAACTCTACTGAAACTCTACTCTCATCTGATTATCTTTGAATAAGGCAGATCAAGTAAAGCACTTTAACGGTTTTCGTCTTGATCTGAACTCTACCGAAACTCTACTCTCATCTGATTATCTTTGAATAAGGCAGATCAAGAAAAGCACTTTAACGGTTTTCTTCTTGATCTGAACTCTACCAAACTCTACTGTCATCTGATTATCGTTGAATAACGCACATCAAGTAAAGCACTTTAACGGTTTCGTTCTGGATCTGAACTTTATAGAAACCCCAACTTGTCTTTGTGTTTTGTTCTGTTGTATATCCTACGCTCACTACTAGAAGACGTTATCATGAATGCGGACGGGTTGCAGTAACGCATTAAAAAGACATAAAAGTTGTGCGGTCACCTTGATTTACATAGAGAGTAAGCAAATCCGTTTGGTGGTAAGGATGCTCGTCATGTTTGCTATTGAATTAAGGTGCAATTTGTTTGCGTGTGTTTGCCCGCTTAAGAGCTGCTTTGGGCGGGGAAGGGGTGGGGTGGGGGGTTGACGCTCTCGCCCAGCATGAGAGAAGAGGTGAGGTGTCAAGGCGGAGTCTTCCTCCACGCAGGGGGGCAAAGGTGTTTTCGTTTTTTGTTGATGTATGTATGTATGTATTTGTTGTTAGATGATGTTGATTTTTTTGCTTGTTGGTGAAGGCTTGATGGTCAAGTTTTAATGAGCTACTGGTGTGTACGGTCAAGACGAGTTGTTGACACGATGTTTTGCCTCGGTAATGAAGAAAGTTTTGTCTTTTGGAATTGGTTGTTTTTTTTGTCTTTTGGTTTTTGCCAACCCGTTACGTGAGAAAAAGGATCATTGGAATTTTTGTTCATGGCCGAGCGAGCGAAACGAGCAAGATCGAATACTCGTCTGAAGTTTTGTTTTGTTTGGGACACGATAACGTTCGGGTTTGTTCTGATTTGGTTGAAATTTAACCTGTGTTCTTCAATATTGTGTGCGCATCGTATCTTGAGTCCTTCTATATATTAAGAGCGGCTACATCTTCCTGGAAGGAGCAGATTTAATCGACGGCCGCCATTGTTTTTGTAACCATCTAGGATATCAACAAGGTGCTCTGCTATCGAAAACATACAATCGATTATCTGTATTCGTTCTGGGGCGAACTCAAGATAGGCCGCGGACACTTTAAACCTTTGTAATTCTGATGGCATCTCAACGTTATCCCTTTTTAAACTTCCCACGTTGTTGATTCTCTTTCTTTTTCCGGTTGTAGGCCAGTATTCCTTAATAAGCCTTTCTGAAGACATCGCAGTGTTATTCCATTTTTAATTACCAACCTTGGTGGATCCCCCTTTTTTTCCCAGCTCAAAGAGTGTCGCGACGTTATCGGAAAAGGCTTACTGAAGGATAGGCCTACACACATATAGGCCTTCAGTTTTGTTGGTACTTTGTAGGCAACTCTGTGTTTTTTAGCAGTTTAGAACGGAAATGTCTATGAAGTATTCATAATTTTGAACACAAGTATAGTTACACCCTCTCTTGGCCGAAGTTTGGATTGAAATGTATGTCAACTGAATGTTTGTTTGATAAATGTTTTGTGTGGTGGTTTATGTAAAACCTTACACATTCCCTTGTGGATCTTCGTGATACTTTGTTGGAAATAAATTCAGTTTTTCAGTTCAGTGCTCAAGCTACGAATTTCAGGTTATTACAGAGTGTCACAAACTTTTCGTAGCCGGTAATCCCATTGATGATACACAGCACGGCAACGCACTGAGACCAAATATCTCGGTTTACTGACAGTTTGCGTGTCAGTTATTAACCTTTTAGACTTAATATCGGTTGTCCTTGTTCCAAAGATGCGCAGTATATGCACAATATGAGGGCGTATCACTCGGTGTGGTCCAACAACTACACACGCTCCGGGGAGTGTACCGGAACTCGTTTTAATGCGCCTGCGTCAAAGTCTGTAGATCACCTCCGTCTGATGTTGTCCGACCGACGTTGGAACGTGCGCCCGGGTTAATCCTTTTTCTCCCGTTTTGATTGTTAGCTTAAAAGTGATCCTGCTGAGGTTGTGATGACTCCTACGAAATCAATTGGTGCTGTGGCATGGCTGTCAGGCGATATTTATGAGCCGGCCAAGGGCGAGGCCCGTCTACCTCGCGGCGGGAGCCAAGGAGACAGATAGATACGATTGAAATTAAGCATTGCACGGCATGGATTAGCCAACAACTTCTTGTAATGAAGCGGCGGATGGATTGATGTTGATGATCTCCCCGTTCGGCGAGCCATTTGACGTGGCTTTTCGTGCGTTATGTCGGCTGATATCCCATCCTTTGGCACGGGGGAGGAGAGAGGGGGGGGGGGGGGGAGGAGGAATGGGGT
>JAHWFP010251756.1:0-11364 GCA_023313725.1 Lithobius niger | reverse complement strand
CATCTTAGGGATGCAATTATTCGTATGAAATTTGCACACGAATAAATAAAAAAAATAAAAAATTCAAATTAAGTTAACATGGGCCTCCCCAGAAATCCCTGGATCCCGGGCGGGCCAGTCTGACACTACTTCCGCGATGCTAAATATTGGCTTTCTTGTGTAACACGGGTTTTACATTCAACCACACATTAAATGCTACAAACGCTATTTTCCTGCGGGAAGCGTCAAAAATAGGTAGAAGGTGAGTCTTTTCAACACTTCGATATCTACGTCGCCAGTCAGTTACGATGTTATTACTAGATTCATTTGAAAAATCGTTTATAAGAACATGTATTGAATACAGTTATAGCCGATACAAATTAGATCATTAATTATTTTACGTGTGTCACGACGCCACCAATTGTTTCTTTCCGAACCATCCGTCACGTGGCGTGCAAGTAACTGGTTTCCGTGAAAACGTAAAGATGGCGTCTGATTGGGCAGCACAAAGCGTAGATTTATGATCACTCGCTGTTATTGTTATCTCCGTTGTTTAGCGACCAATCCTTAGCCGTCACGGCCTACCTTCAAACATTAGCCTTAACACAAATGGTAGCGCTCCGACGGTTTTAAACACTGCAGGAAAGAAACGTAAAAAAACGGAAGGAAACAAAGTCGAAAGCAGGTTTGTCACACATCGCAGAACGCTGCATATCTCAAATGAGATGCACCACGACCCACTAGCCGCCTTGAGGATGACGACCTTAAGGTATCCATGACGACGCTGCGTCTAGTGGGTCATGGTTTTCAGTACGTGGTGGTTGTAGTTTTCGCTACTTACAGACCGGTCATTATCTATGGCACCCCCGAGAGGGGGGGGGGGAGGATGAAAATGTGAACACCAAATTTTCGATGACTCCCCCAGTCGAGACACTAAAAAATATTGAACCCCCTCCCACTCAAGATCCAAAAATAATGTGACAAACCCCCGTCTCCCCCAAAAACAAATAAAATGGCGCTTTTCGTACGCCGATGGAAACTGTCTGCAGATGATTTGCTGTAGGCAAGATTAGTGCTGTATAGCCAAACTAGGTAAGTAGCACTCCGCACCCGACTTGTTACCACTAGTTGTAAGGAAAACGTGCCTCGTTTTTAACGAAAAGATACGCTGGGTTAAAGATGTTCTATAAAACACCAATGTGCTTTATACCTATCTTGCATCAAGTTTCATACAATACATGATGAACACACTGTTGGCGTGTATGGCCACATACTTCTTATTTAGTTGCATTTTTTTCTAGTAATCGTACGTTTTTTCCACTTTTTTTTCTTATTAATTTGTTCTTAACCGTGTTTTCCGCATTAATTACTGATTTTATTCCTATTTTTTTTCAAGAAAATGTTTCGTTTTTTTTTTTTTGTACGAACCTTACCCACACCCGGGTATCTGCTCTCGTTGTGTCTGGTTCGTCTTTTGCAATTATTTCCATGTAACTGAAATAACTCAACTCAACTTAAACAACACCTGTAACATAGTCAGCACCAGACACACAGAAGAAAGCAAGAAACCAGGGGACAAGGCTCTTTTACAGTTTATTGAAAAAATTCTACTTGTAGTATTAATAATACTAGCTTCAAAACCATACAGACTCACATCATGGGGGCCAGAAGCTGATGCTTTTTTGGAAATTTTGACTGCTGAAAAAGTGGCATTTTTGAGGTCCAAAAGTGTCTTTCTTCCAGATAGGTCAGTGTTTTATTGGGACCATCCTCCCACATGACGGTGACCGCACAAATTTGTGACCCTCTTCTCCTTCTAGAGGGTCCGAAATATTCGTGAACCCGGGGCAATAATTGATGACCGGTCCCTTAATTTGAAACAAGACCGAAACCAGTTTTGATTACGCCGCTAAAATTAATTAAAGGATTCTCACAGCTGGTACTAAAAAAAAACATCCGACGCGCGATGTTTTTTTTTTGCATTTTTTTATTCGCAGTTTTTCAGATGCGGGCGATGGCTTTTTTTTTTGTTTTAACCGAACAAAATCATCTGTTTCAATGTCAGGTTCAGCTACGTTCAGCGTGCAAATATTGCACATTGGGGAAAAGTCTTTTTTTGGTGTAAAAAACGTTCCATATCCTAAAGGGGGGGGGGGGGGAGCCTCATGCATGCGCTTCTGAGAACCATTTAATTAACATACAGTGGCCTTAGTTAGGTAGTTTTAGTTTGAACTGGAGCCCGCGATTCTATAAAGCCACCCGCTCCAAAATAGTACTAGTCTGTCGAACAGTTTCGAAAAGAATAAAGATTTTACGCCTCCAAGTTTTTAGTTGTGACACACCTCTGAACGGAGCAATGGGTTGATGTGAGCATCGGCTTCAGGAAGTGTTTGGTGAAAGCATTGATCCGTCATTAAAAGTCAGACTATGGTGTAACAAACGTTTCATATGCCAGGGGGAAAAAAATCACATGCGTGGGCTTTTGAGCACCACATAATTAACCTACAGTGGCCTCAGTTAGGTAGTTTAGTTTGAGTTGGAGCCCGCGCTTCTAAAAAGCAATCCGCTCCAAAATCATACTAGTCTTTCGAACAGTTTCGAAAAGAATAAAGCTTTTACGTCTCCATTTTTAGCATCCGAGGACGAAAGAAAAGATAATAAGAGGACGGCTGACAATAATCCGATTGATGAGTATTCAGGGCAAAAGGAGACATACGTCAGTTATTTACAAAAGATGTACGTATTAAACGTAAATTTATCACATATTATAATTGTTACTCGTATCCGTTTCACGTCCTACACGGATTAATAAAATGTGAATATATCTAGAAAAAAAAAAACCCATGGTAATTCAATCTGTCGGCACGTTAAGTGCTTTTCATGCGGGCACAACCTATGTATAAACAATGAGCACTTAACTTGGCTAAACTCGCTGGAAAGCTCAGCACGGCCATCGCAGCTCATCAAGCATTTCCTAAAAGCACGTTGAATTTTGCGATCCCTGCACTTGACGTCACCAGTGAAGCATCGTACCTGTGCACATCGTTACGGGAGGAGAATATTCGTATGGAAAGCAACACTCGGCAAGCGTCATATTATGAGGGCACGAGTTTGGAGGGCAAATGGGAAGTTATGCGTGTTGTTACTACGGTGGCTCATTGGGACAAAAAAAAACAACTTTGTTTCTATGCACACAAAAGTATCCTGAAACCTGAACTTCGGCGTTCCAACACCGGATGAGACACACTACAACCTAGGACGATATTTGGTAAACTGAGCCCGCGGCAGTAGCCATCTTGTTCCGGTTTCATAAAAGTTTTGTGTGCGTGTAGAAAAAAGTTGTTGTGTCCCAATAAGCTACCGTACGTTGCGATCACCAGCCGGCAAATAACAACACGGAGCGCGAGAGAGAGCAAATTCGTGAAGGTGCATTGTGTTAGCTAACACTTGCCATATTATGCGGTTTGTAAAAATACCACGAATTGTTTTGGCAGTTTGCGACAGCGCAATGTTTATTTTCCGGCATCTTTGGCCTCCAATGTGGGCCAGCTTAAAATACGATGTCCAGCGCCATGTTGTCTGTGTTTCTGCGGTCCTTGTCAAGCGGTGAGCACTATTTGTGCTAGTAACCCTTTTGTGACGTTACGTTGCGCCCATTGCGACTGTAACAGTTACCACCCCCTGATCGCGCTCGCCGACTCCAAGAGGCGGTTTTTTACGCTGAAACCATAAACTAAAGGCGGCGGTCCTGCAGTTGTCATTCGCTAGGAGGGTTATTGATATAAAGGTTATTAATAAATGGTGGAGGTTTTCGTCACACAAGAGTATCACCCCATTAAGCGAAAGAAGGCAGCAAGTTACTTGACTATAAGTTAAACCAAGAATTTATAGGGTTTGGGAGGAGAATTTGTGATTGAGACCTCTTCTGAAATGTCTTAAGATTCATTCCTATTAGTTTCGTATAAGTTTATAGAGGGCGCCATGAGTTTTATGTGGGAATTTCTATTCAGCTTTCAGCCGAAAATTAAACTTTACCAGGAAGAAGAATATTGGTTTATTGAATCGGGCAAATCGGTACAAAACTCCGTATGTGCCCTCACCCCACAAGAGCTAAGGCTCGCGTGTGGTGTGTTAGCTACTAAACGAAACGAAACTAGCTTGTATTTAATTATTATTTAGGTTAGCTTAGTTGAAATTTAGTTTACTTTAGATTTGGGCTGAAAAATGAGCAATATTACCAGATGAAACGTGCGGCGCCCTCTGAAAACTCGGGACGGAACTAACGGGAATGAATGAAACACGTTTGAATAGGAACTTTTCAGTTACAAATTTTCCTACCCAACCCTATAAAATCTTGGTAAAACGTACTTATCGGCCGGTATCTACATCATTAAAAACGTACGATGTGCGTGCGTGTGTTTGTGCGTGCGTGCACCTGTATTCCTCTTGGACCAGGGCACCTACAAAGATGGGGATAGCACGAAATGAAAGATGATGATTTAAAGTGTGGTTCTGTTTGACGTATTTTCGTCGCTGTAACTTGATTTTACGACCCTCAAATACGCATATAACTGTTCCGAAAACTGCTCATGACGTCATAGTTTGATCAAGCAGAGGTTAATTTGGTAGGTCACAGTCTGTTCAGGCAAACTTACTTACTTATTCTCTCTCTCTCACTCACACACACACTCTCTCTCTCTCGACGACATATTTTGCACCATACTATACGCATATCTTAAAATTGGTTTTGCTTCAACTGACTAATGCACGGAAAAAAGCAAACTATAGGTTAAAAAGGTTGTCAAACATTCGCGTTTTCTGAAGCATGTAGGTACGTGGATTGTTCGAACAAAGCGAGTGATTTCCACGTAAACCACATCTCTCTCAATCTTTCAGTTAGCGCCACTCTCGACCTTCGTACGGGATTACTTCTGGAGAAGTAAACGTGCAAACAAACAAACCGAATGTTTTTGATGATGTAGATAAAATGCAGACGTGTTGAGGAATGTGACGAACGAGCTGTGAGTAACAATTGCAATTAAATAGCATCGAAATAATCAGTGCATCGATTTTGTAATGCTCGTGGGATCACAGAAATTGCATAAAACACGGATCGACGCCATTAAAAATGTACGATGTGCGTATTAAAGTGCGTGTCTGCGTCTACCGAATAGCGCCAAATGAAAGATAATTAAATTGCACTTCGTTAGGTCTATTTTCATATTTTTGGAGTAACATTTTACTCACTTCTTTTACACTACAAAAAAATAAACATAAATTTGACATAAAAATACTGTGAAAAACAATAATCCCCTCCCCCTCTTACATCCCCTTACCTGAAACTGTCACACTTTACAAATATTCCCTTCTTCCCCCCTGCCCGAAATCATTTATGGGCATCAAGTTAGCAGTCTTAACAATTACACGTTTTGCAGTTTCGTAGAAACTCGAAAAAAAAATCACAATTATGGAAACTGCGAAGTTTTGTCGAATTACTTCCCACCTCGTCCATCCGTCGCCCAGTCAAAGATTTGCGACGGGGAACAAGTGGAGAAGGGCGAAGGTGAGGGCCAAGGCTGATTTTGTTTAAGGATTGGTGCGTGCATCGAGAGCTGTGATGTAGCCAGGGATTGGGCAAGTTGCGTGCTTGAGATTTAAGCTGCTCCCGATTTGACAACAGATACATCACACTGCTAATGGACTGATAGTGTGTGCCGATAGAAAGCCCCAACCAGCGTGACCTATTGTCAAGGGCTTCCTGCCCTCATAATTCGCTTATTCAAGCTGAAGTTGAAGAAAAGCCCTCACATCAAGTGAAAAATGCCAGCGGGCTTACAAAAGACAACCAAGGTGATGAAAGAGCAAGTAGGGTGATTTAACTTTTTTTTTTAACTCTCGTAATAATTGAACAATTGAAGCAACGTCAATTCATTTGTGGCTGAGTCAAATTCGTGTAAGATATCTCCTGACATGGAAAGTGAGCCACAAGGACATTAAATAAAACGACAATTTAATTTACGAGCCACAATAAAATGATGAAAATTTACAATTTAAAACACAGTATCATACTGAGTCAGGCGCTGATTCGCCGTCTTGTTTATAAATTTATATAATTTTATTGTGACCAAGGGCAGTAAATTTTATGCCCGAAAACTGAATTGTCGTTTTCTTTGATGTCCTTGTGGCTCGCTTTGCCTGTCAGCAAGTATCTTACACCAACATGAACATTCGTTGCACACAGCATTTCATACAAAGAAAAGAAAGTATTTGAGAGTTACCAAAAAGAACCGCTGACCCAAAATGGTGCACTAACTCAAAATAAACCACTGACCCAAAATGGCCCACAGACCCAAAATGAACCACTGACCCCAAATTGGCATACTAACTCAAAATGGCCCACTGCCCCTAAATTATCCACTTATCAACTCCAGAGGTTTAACGTGCTCCCGTCCGAAGCCATGGTGCCAGATGGACAATTTTGCTAGGTAATTCAAATAGGAAATACTGACCCACTGACTTTATTAGACCAACTGACTTTTACAACATCTAGTTTCTGAAATATGGAGCCAAAAATGTACAATGATATACCAAAAGTGAAACTTATTATATGAACGATTTTTATAAATAAGTACTTGCCACAACCTTTCCCCTTCCCCTTATCCCTGAAAAGGGGAAAAGAACAGGTCCTAGGAATTTCTGTTTCGTTGTGAATTCTGATTCAACTTTTTCTAAATACCAACCCCAGCTATAAGAGTGCAATCAAGCGTTTGCAACTTTTGAGTTTTATAAACGACTGGTGGACTTAACCAGAAAAGATGCAAGTTACGAGGTACGCAACAAGTTGATTTTTCAATTGGATGTTTGAATCTAGCGAGGAAGGAAGGAACGACTGAATACTGTGCATACTTGCGTACTGAATACTGTGCGACTTGCCATGATGTTTTACATAAAGAGCCAGAGAGACGGACACGAATAAAGCGTCAGTGGTAAGAATCTGTCAGTAGGGAAAAATGGTCAGTGGTTCAAGTTAGGTGATGTGGGTGAGATTGTGGTGGTGGCTCAAAATCATGGATCACTGAGTCAGGTTGTGTCAGTCAACCAAGTTGTGTCAGTGGATTAGAATGGGTCGTGAGTAAAAAACTGAATCACCCCATCTCCGCTTTTCACTATTCATATCATTATTGTACGATTTATTACAGCTGGCTTAGGCACTCAATTATTAATTTACTGTACCCAACTAAGTCACCAAAGGCGTGATGCTGCAACACTGCATGTCAGTGTTGTAAACCATATTTCTCCGAATGGTGTCCGAAATGCCGTAAAGGTGAATTCTATTCAACTTTTTAATTATGACATCTTGCTTTTGCCTCACCGCCAGGGGCAGATTTAGCATGGTGTGAATGGTGTGGCCGCTCCTCGCCCCCCCCCTCCCTTCCTGCCTACAAATATATGAATTTTTATAAGATTTGAATACTTTATTAGACCGTAAATCGCTTATTAACAGCCCTTGCAAAGCTATGACCACCCTACTAAAATTCCTTTACGGTCAGAAATCGTGAAATAACCAAGTTACAGCCCCACCGGGAGAGTGGGCTGTAAATAAATAATTTCACGATTTCTGACCGTAAAGCATTTTAGATCGTAATATTTCTAATAGAAATTGACTAAAAGCTTCATGCATTCACGGAAATCATTCGATCAAGGGAATCACCGAAGTTTGGTAGAGCCCCGTATACCGTTAACAGAATTCTGGATCCGCCCCTGCTTAAGACTAAACTTCGTCTTTCACATTTCTTTTCGTAGTTTCGTGGGTGTGGGGGGAGGGCACCCCTATCCAAACAACCGGTCTTATACTCTCCTTAAAATGGAAAAGACCTGATTCGTGTCTACGAAAACAAGATTTTAACATACAGACGTAGTCTCCAGTATGCCAGCCATTTTACCTACCATAAAACTTGGCAATTACCTTAAAGCCGACATCAAAGCACCCCTCTCCCTAAGTAAGGGAGTGTTAGGGGCAAAATTAAGTGTCGGAATTTCCAATCAACCAAACAGATCAATCAATTTTATTACCTAGCGAGAGAGCACGAATGGAGAAGACAATAGCAGTAAGGAGTAAACGCATGGTGGAAACAACGCACTTACCCGTAAAATAGAAGATGGCGGCCCACCCGAAATGCTCTGCTAGCAGACCGGACAAGGGGAAAGCCACCATCATGCCGATGTAAGACCCAGAAAAGGCGACGGTGGCCAGTCTTGTCTTCTCAGGCGGTGGGGCCCAGTGGGTCCACATGGCGTGTATGGCTGGATACGCAACGCCCTAGTGGGTAGTTAAAAACACATATTGTAACTGGCAGACTGGACGCCAACTCTTCCTGTCGGTGATATATGAGGAAACCATTTGGCCCAAATGGATGGTGGGGACGGTAATAAACCACGTGTGGGGGAGGGGAGGAGAGAGTATATGGGGTCATAACTCGTTGGCACACGCGTTTGTGGCCAGTGAGGCTTGCTAAATTGAATGTGCCAATCGTACAGTTTGTGGAGGTGGTGGTCGTGTTGGGAAATGGTTTAATGAATAAATTAGACTGGCATGACAACGGCCCCGACCCAAACTGGAATGTCTTAATTCTAACCAGCAGGGAATGAGGAAATGGGTAAATCTACGGAAAGTGAAAAGACATGCACAGGGAATTTTGAGGGGGAAAATACAAAGTTGATGAAATATGTTAGAAAAATTTAGTTTTCTGTTGAAAAAAAAAGAACTAAAGTGAACACTATTGAGCTGAGTTTGGTATGACGGACACCGACGCCTTTGGAATTTGTTTAATGTTTAATTCATGATTTGGACCTTTTTAAACAAAATTACAATAAATCCTCTCTTAAAATCCCAAAACCTACACCCAAAATATGGCTAATTTACTAGTTCCTTAAAGAAAACCGTGCAACAGAGGATCATAAGAGCCTGACGAAATACTTCACAACTTGCTTACAAAACATTTGAAGCAAGGCCCACTGAGATTGAAGCTACTTTCCTAAAAGTGCAGCGAGGAGAGCGCCTTCAATCTCAGCTGGCTTTGAGTTAGAAGTGAATCAGTGTGGCCGAGAGGTAGAGCTATGTAGAGCTAACTCCCTTTAATCCCAAAAAGTCAAGGGTTCAATTCCCGCTCAGGTAGTCTGATCTGTAAATCCAAAACGCAAGGGCAGTAGGTATTGATTATTCAAGGAAACCATTAGGTTTTCCATTCTCTTACTAATTAAGCAACGTTTATTAAAAACAGTAGATGGAAATATAATAATTTGGTCATCCTTGGTATAACAAAACGTTTTAAAATTATTGTATGAAGAGACAAACAAGCAAATTTCGGTCAACCATCCCTCAATGCAAACTGTTCCACAATATAACCCTATCACACACACATTTTTTTTTAAATTCATCATTCACTCACCTCCTGCCAAACAAGTCTAGTGAACGATGAAGTAAAAAGAAAATTATGTGGTGTGTGTGTGTGTGGAGGGCGGGGGGGTAATAGCTTTCACTTAAAGTGTGGATGGTGAACAAATATGTTCTATATAAACACTGTATTGCCCTTCAGATAAATATTTTAAAACGTCTTATCGTACTGAAGAAAATTCCCAAAATTCGTTTATTTGAATCGAAATGTCTACTGTTTTTAACAAATTGTCTGTAAACAAGTTGTGGAGTATTTCGTCATACTCTTGCACTTGTTTTAAAGCAACAGCATCTGATGTAATCCATGGCTTATATTCTCCTGGTTAAACCCATTAGCTTGCTGTTTTTATTTTTTATATCATTCAGTTGAGGACATTTACCCAAAAACAAAACTTGTTAAAGATTCCCACCAAGCTTTTCGGCCGTGTGAAGTCGTGATATCCAACGCCACGCTCTTTCATCGAGCTAATCCCACCGAGTAATAGTTCGGAAGTTAAATGAAACATATGAAAACTGCTTACAGCGCAGTTTTCAATTATTTCATTAAGCATTTGAAGTTTTAGTCGGTGGGATTAGCTTGGGCGTTTGATATCACGACTTCACATGGCCGAAAAGCTTGGCGGGAATCCTAAACAAGTTATGTTTTGGGGTAGATATCAGACATTTTTGGTCCAAATTGATGAAATCCATTTTTTTGAGGACGTATTTTGGGTGTTGATGATGGAACTACTGATTGCAACTTTTGAAAAAGACTTAACCTATAGGGTAAAGCGCTTACAAAAGTGAACTAACGCTAATCGTCTGGGAAAAGACTTCGTATTGTTTCACCCTTTTCCACTTCATCCTCTGCTAAAAATCATTTCGATTCATCCCTCAGGTAAAAACTGGTGGAAAGTTTCATTCATTCTCTCTTCTATTCTCCAATGCACGTTGTCGGTAATAAATTTTACGCTAAGCAATATTAATTTTACAGTAATGACATTTATTGTATGGAAAAAATTAAAAGGACTTCTAAATTTCGGACAATAAAATAAAAGTACCACTTTGGGGAAGCCTGTGCAGTAAAACGAGACTAATCCCTTACATTAATATGACTTTTCACAATATACCGGAAAAATTAAAAAGTATCGCTCAATTTAATAAATTAAAATTGGAGATAAAAAATCCTTATGTAAACAATAAATCAAAAAAACGAATCCGTGTAGATATAGAGAATTGGGCTAGAGACATTCTTGTTTCTGCTACTTGTTTTTGTGTGTATGTCGTGTAAATATCTCACGATTGTTGATTTTTTTTTTATATGAGTATTGAATTAAAAAAAAATTAATACGATTACAACTTTAATGAGTACCAGTAAGCATATCAAATACTTCGTGCTCTCATATATTTAAATTAAATAAAAAAAAATTTGAAATGAATCCCGTTTCGCCGAATTTTTTTCCCCGAGCAGCCTGCCTCGCTCGCAGGTTGCTAAGCATACGAATAACAGAAACTGCAACTAATCACACGTTCTTCCAAATGGGAATGCATCTTTAGTTTCTCTCATGTTAAATATTTGAAGAATATTACGAGTTCGCGAAACGGAACTCGGCGAGAAGGGAATTCCCCAACATCGAATTTTAAGCAAGACTTGTTTTTTTTGGCGAAAGCTGAAAAATACGTGAACGCCGTGACGCGAACGTTAAAAAAATGCAAATGATTTAAATAATGCAATATGAAATTACATACACGTTGGCTGCTTCTTTGCATACACGAACTAGGTTGGTGTGTTACTAGACCGAGGGAAGGGGGGGGGGGATGAAACAGAACACCCGTCATACCCCGGAGGATGAAACAGAACAATTTTGAGCAGAAAAAAAACAGAAATAGGCATTTCGAAACAACGGCTGCTTTAGGCCACTAAAAATTAATTAAGTGGCTCTCAGGAGCGC
>JAHWFP010251747.1:23882-34228 GCA_023313725.1 Lithobius niger | reverse complement strand
GAAACACTTAGGGCTTTCGGGAGGCTAAGGCTAATCATGATAGTGCCCTAAAATGCATGATTTGGAATACGCTTTGGCTGTTCATTTTAGTGAAACTAGCCACCGCCCTGATCTAGAGGGAGCTACCATCGTTCACCATGAGAATAATACTTGTGCGTGCCAGACATTCGAATTTGCAATTTTGGCACTTACGAAAATAACTCACTTAACATCTTTCCTCCTAACCCTAGTACTAAATAGCGGACATTTTTTCATTTTAAATAAAAAATTTCGTTCACAACCATAATGGGTGTGATGACCAAATGTCTAACGGGTAAGGGTGTATGTTGAGTAGATGAGTGCCGTTTTCTCGATTTTATAGCATTTTGAATTATTGTACAGGTTGAAATTACATGTTGGATTTGCCGTTTTGTTCCTTTTAGTAAGTACTGAAGAAGATTGGTATATTGACTGAAAATTTTGCTGACAATAAATGTGCTGCAGTGCTATTTCAAAACGTGCTAGGATTTCATCAGTTAGTCCTAATTAGTCTGGTCCTAATTAGTTTCGTCTCTGTCAGCTCAGTTCCACTGTGTAATCAACAGTCAACAATTGAGATCAACCTCGAGTGATGACACTAGTACGCATTTTTTTGGTAGGGTGAAGATGCCTTACGTATGAAATCTTCGTGCTCCTTCACATTTAATAGTGACATCTTACCTCGCGTTCACAAGATATGCTCTTATTCTTGCTCTCGAACTACTAGATTCGATCCTCTGCACACCGCTGCAAAAATAAAATAAATACCGATAAAGCTAGGTAATGAAGGCATGCATGATTGGTATGCCGTGATGACATAATTGTCCAGCGTGATGTGCTCTGATGCATGATGCATGAATGATTTTGGGCTCAAAAATACAAACTATACCAAAATTATTCTAAGATATCCACTACGTTTACGTCGCCACTGAAAAGTTCTTGGAAGTGATGCATAGTATTATAATTGCTTCGTGTCGGTCCTATAACCCCCATCCGTAGTGCTCTTGGCTATGCACGCTTTCACCTCAAATCGCTTAATGTAGATGTTTTGGCAATGGAAGCGATTCTCCTTTAGCCGAATAAAAGTTTGCAGACTTTGTGTAACTGTCTCTGTGGAATAATGACACAAGAGAGGAAAGATGGAATGGCTTGGTGACAATCCTAAAAAATGCGAACGATAATAATTCCAAAGATACGTGCACATGACATGGTGATCAACCGATAATCAGATCATATCACCATCAACCGACTTTCCATTCGATAATTGTATTGGTGTCAGATCAGTTTATTTGTCAGATACCAATATCGGCTCATTGTAAATGCATCTTGGGTACTTGACGAGCAGAGTTTCAGTTTCGAATTGTTCTGGCTTCAAAGGATTAACTTTAACAAAATGCACATTGCCATTATAGTCTGATTATCAAATATTACAATACTAAAAGTCGTTAAACTATACGACACACAAGTATACACATATATAATGCATGTGTAACAATAACAACATTCTGTAATGGCTTGACATAAAAGTGTTAAAAAAGTGGCAGTTATAATTTTATTTTCAATTATAGGAAGTAAGAAGGGTAATATTGTATTTCTTAATTTGTAATAACTAAATAAATTTTTCTTAGCTAAAAAAAAGGGAATATCGGTATCAGTCGGCATTGCATCGGATCAGCTCAGCATGACATTTTTTGGCATCGGATCAACGCTACAAAAGCCTTTGTGGCTACAAAAACCTGTATCGCACGTTGACAAACATGATGACAAACCAAAAAACATAAGGAATGGCACTAATTAGCTCATTTGTACCGAGGAGAGGTAGTGTGGTACTAATTACTTTATTTATTCTCCCACTTTATTAGTAATCATGCTGTCTAACGTCTTGTAAACACTAAAAAAGCCAACGTTTTCAATGGTTTTCCAAAGCAGTCTGCTAGGAATGAGCTCTTTAGCGGTGATACAAACGTGGCGAGTAGCTTTCAAGAATCCATAGGGGGACGGATGATCCACGACAATATTACCACGTGTTCCATCACTCGTTCTGGCCGCAACTCCATGTGGACAGAACGAGTGATGGAACACATGGTAACTTTAACTCCATGGTAGTATTAACTCCATGGTGATATTAACTCCATGTGGATAGGTGTGAAACGACTGGTCGTAACTCTTTTCTGGGATATCACATGATACAAATACATTGTGCAAGTTTTAACCGAACAAATAAGTGTGAAAACAGATCACTCATGCTATGATTAGTCCAGGCATACGGCAACTCTGCTTGGAACAAGTTCAACAGTTTTGAAGCGGGGCTGACTGCACATGTGTATGCATTCTTAGGTCTCTGGTAAAACAGAACGGACTCTTGAATTAGAAAAAAAAAAAAAAAGACGATTCAATAAGTAAACAACTTTTCCCCACTACTTACCCAGCCGGAAGTGCACTATCAGCAGAGCGAGGGGACTGTCGTTGATGTCCCCGAAAAAGGCGTGAAAAAATCAAGCCAATGACTGCAACTGTTATTTGACAATGCTCCCACAATGGAAAAGCTGGAATTAACAAAAGCCTGCAATACAAATACAGATGGTAAAAGTTAGGCAGCTGTGTTACTCGCTTTACTGGCGCTGTTCAATTGCTCGTGGGGTTCACTTAGCACCCTAATGACGTGTTCCAGTGCTACTTAAAACTAATGTTAATTAGGGTTACCGTAGGCCAATTCCTTTTTAATTTGGTTTAACTTAAACCTAACGTTTGCACACTCACATAAATACCATAAGTGGAGGTTTAGACATTCTAATTTCATGAGGCATCAGTTGCTCTTTTACAAATACAGCATTGGTGCGATGGCTTCATTTTCTAGAAAGGGCCAGCTCTAAAATGGTGCACCCCCCACCCCAACTAGGTAGAACAAATGCTACCAATAAAAATTAATTTAGCCATTGAAAAACTGGAAAGAGTCCAGAGAAGTGGTGCAGACAACATTGGTTGGAGAGAATTCCACAGGCCGACAAATCTTCTTTTGTGGTGGTAAATGTTGAGCTTGGAGGTCTGTCCACGGAGAATCTGATGATGACCCCATGTAGGGCGGTCGATGAAACAGAACATTTCGTGAGGGTCGTAGTCAAGAAGCTGATTGGCATCCAGAAAATCAAGGATGAGGTCGCCATGCCGGAGTCGTTCTCTCACGGTTAGAAGTTTCAGACATCGAAAGGCAGGGGACAAAGGGGCAGCACCATTTGGTGAGATGCCACTGGCAAGATTCAAGACGATCCAGAAAGGAGCTGCAGCAAGGTCGGCAGATTTGCGGGCAATACTCGAAGAGTGGCGAGTGAAGGTCTTGAAGGGGATAGAAAACAGCTTAGGGCTAAGTTTGGAAAACCTCTTGATGTTGTAGTTACCAACCATATACTCAACATAATCAGTTGTACTACCAACCATATACTCAACATACGAGTTAAACTTTGAGAGAGTATGAACACGGATACCGAGGTAAGAATGAGAAGTAAGAACAGTGATGGTGATGTTGTAGATTATGTAGGGATGTACTGGGTTGTTATAAGTGAAGTGGAGAACAACACACTTAGCAGGGTTGAGGCAAAGAAAGAAAAGCAGGCTTTGTGAGCCCAGGTCTGAATTTGCTCAACATCTCTCTGAAGGGAAGCAGCAAGGAGGATGGAGCAAAGAGGAGGATGGAGCAAACAGTTTAAGGTCATCGGCATAGCTGACATCGTTTTGCGAGATTAATTGCTGCAATGGAGGTAAGTCGAAAGTGAAAATATTGAAAAGCAAAGGCCGCGAACAGACCCTTGTGGGACACCAGAGGTAACATTAATCCATGGAGATGAAGAACCACGGAACGAGGCCCTCTACCGCCTTGTTTACAGATAAGAGTGGATCCATGTGCCAGTAGAAGCAGGGAAACCAAGATCAGTGAGTTTAGCGATAAGTTTGTAGTGGGGAATGGTGTCAAAGACTTTAGTGAAATCCAAAATGATAATATTGGATGGGATACCATGGTCGACGAGACGGGTAAAACCGTCATAGGTATGAAGGAAGATGGTGAGGCAGGAATGCCCTGGGAGGAACCCATATTTTGTGTTGGGCAGGATGCCAATGAGCTGAACGATTTTCGAAGCAATGGGGAGAAGACTTATGTGATGGTAAGTGGTAATTACGTAGTACGAGAAGAACCACTCTTGAGGACGGACACCAGTCATATTGGCGTCTTTCCAAAGCCACGGGAAAGTGCAAGTGCATATAGGATTCATGACGAAAATTAAAGACGGTGTAGGTACTCGAGATGTCAGAACAGTTTTCCAGAAGAAGAGGTGGGATCAGATCGTGGCCACAAGAAGCGTCCTCTTGAAAGCTCGACAATGCTTCTTTAACATCAGCCAATTCAAGGGGATTGACTCAAGAGTCGGTGAATGGAGAGGGCGGCTCTCCCGAGACCACAAGAACACTTTGATCTCCATCCTCTGTTGGATTAAAAGTGGACGCAAAATAAGAGTTGGGTTTGATGGCGATGTCACTACCTTCAGTACTAGAAGATGCAACAGGATTTTTGAGACAGGCAGCTGGAACTGCTTTTGTTTGTTTGTTTGTTTTGTTTTGTTATTGTTAATGTAAGAGAACAAAACTTTGGCTGTGGTTTAGAGTGTTGGAAGAGGTTATCCTTGTAAGTGGTTCTTGCCGCTTGGATACTCCTAACGGTATTATTGCGGGATACCTACTAGCCAGCTAAAGTACTGGGGTTGGGTTCTCCTTGAACATTTTTTAAGTACGTACGTTTCTTTTTGTTAATGAGGTCTTCTTCGTCAGGAAGTTAAAAATCTTAAAACAAAAACATGACAATGGTGCCAGTTTCAAACTTCCACTGGACCTGGGGTCACCAGGCCTGACCACCCTATGATTCGAAGCAACACAGTGTTCCAGTCACCTCAATAAATGCCAGAGGCTGCATGAGAAGTGAAAAGTTGAAAGTGATCACCAAACATAATTTTTTAGAAAATACTACAATTTTTTGTCTAGACTTTCTGCAATATTGCCAACAAGATGTATGCCATCACGAGTCCAGGATAAGGGGGGGGGGGGGCGGGGGGGCCACAATTTTCTGGCTTCTGCAAGGCAGTTTTTCCTTGTTTTCTCTTTAACCCGTAAATAAGCGATATTTTTTGCCAACCAATTAATCATTGTAGGGTCAGTTTCCGCTGAATTTCTTGTATTTTAATTATTGAGGAACATGATCTGACAATGCTCCTAAGGAAGGCCCAAGAGGAGATTTGTCCATGCGACAGAAAACTCTTATTAAAGCAACATCCCGCCTGCCTTATAACAGCCACGTGCCGATCGCATCCGCCATGTTACCATCGCCAAGGTCTACTGAGATAGTAGCTGCTCCCTCGTAGTGAAGAACGCAGCTACTGTCTCAATTGGCATTGCGCGTAATAGACGAACCAGCACGAACGCACTAATTGTGTCGTCACAAACCGGTATGATTTTCCTATTTTAAAATCGCACTTTATAATTCTTTAGGTTAGTATCTTATAATTTTTCTGCAGCGATCTATTGGCATAAATAATTATAATTTTTATCGCGTTAGTCAGTAATTATTAGCAAATTAGTACATGCACACACAGAGATGAAACGTCATGGTGATTGTAAGTGCGCAAAGTATCATATACGTGCGTCTCGCAGTAAATAAAGTTCTCCAATATTCAACAGAAAATCTCGTAGACGCCTCATTTTAACACGGATTTTTAGCAAGGAAGTGAGTAACGGTAAGTAAATAAAACTTTGGGGCCGTACTTGATGTGGAGGATCGAGAAAAATGGCGTTGGGAGGAATGTCCTTTAATTGATTGATACATTAGTGTAAGAAAAAGAGAACAAACAAAGAAAAAAGGAGCTGTTTTTATTGGTCATTAGCGCTGGTGACGTACGCGTGTCGTACGCATTTAGCAAATTATGCATGGATGGAAAGGATTCGCACGGATGTTGCTGCATGAATGTCTAGCACTGCACGAAACGTGGAACAGAGGCACTTCTCCAATTCATGCAGCACTCAAATTACAGCTAAATTTAAAGGGACACCCGGCCTGCCTGATAACATTCCGCGTGCCAAATTACAGCTACGGCGCAGATCGTCATCCGAGCTATTACAGCGCCAAGGTTGGCTGGAGTGGTATCTGCGTTCCTCGCATAGCTGCTGTCTCGGTTGGCTTTGTGAATAGTACACGAGACAGAATCAAGTCAACGATTGTGTCGTCACAAACCGGAATGATTCTCGTATTTTAAAATCACAATTTATAGTTTTCTAGGCTAGTGTCTTATAGTTTTGCTTCGGCTATCTATTGGAATATTTAATTTTAATTTTTACCGCATTAGATTTTAGAGCTCATGGTAATTATTAGAAAATTAGTAGATGTACTCACAGAGATAAAACGTCATGATTATTCTACGCGCGCAATGCATCATTTAGTGACGGGTCGTTAGTAAATAAAGTTCCATTATATTCAACAGAGAATCTCCTAGACGCTACATTTAAAAATGGATTTTTAGCAAGGGAAAAACTAATGGTAAGGAAATAGACCTTTGGGGCCGTACTTGATATGGAGGATCGAGAAAAATGGCGCTGGGAGGTATACCCCTTTAAGGCAAAAGAAACATTTGGCAAATTTCTTTAGCATTGCCAGGCAAAATAACGCGTGGAAAAAAATGTGACCGAGTTAATCTGCGAGGGTGTTGGTGGTGGTGCTGTGTTGCGTTTGTTTCTGTGGTTAGGTTAGGTCAGTTGCCTTAGCCCAAATTTCACAGGGTAAGATACAGTTTCACCAGGGAACAAGTTCCACGACGACTTTTTTGGAAACTATTGCTATACGTAATTTCTGCCTGGAGAGCGCTTAGAAGTTAAGATGGCGACTAATGCAAGGAGCTAGTAGTTTCCGTCACTCGTAGTAAACAACGATATAAGTTCCTATTTTACCGGGAAAAAGACTTATCAATATAGTGTTGACATAAACTGTCATTGTTAAGCCAATGTTAAGAATTGTTACGAAAAAAAACCCATTTTTTTCATGCGCAATCACAAAGTGACATAAGTTTCGCAATACGCAAGAAAATACACACATTCAAGGGTAATTGTGGAGTTTACGCGAACCACTCCAAATCACTCGATTTTTTTTACTAATCGACACATATCATCATTCTTTTGCCAAATCACATTACAAAACGGGGGGGGGGGGGGGAACGTGTTTTAAGGTGTAAAAAAAAAACATTGAAAACAGGTAAAACGATAGTTACGATCGTGTTGAAGCGCCGGCCATATAGCAGGATACAGAGTAACGAGAAAACCAGATTTGCATCGCAATGAAAGGAGACGCAAATTACCTAACCTAACCTACCTACCTACCTTACCTAACCTAACCTACCTAACCTAACCCACCTACCTAACCTAAAAAAAATAACAACAAAAAACGCAGATAGCATAGTTTGGAACATTACTTTCCGTTTTCGCGATGCCAACTTTTCGTGCTACTCTGAATCCCGGAACATGGCCGGGCCCACCGTTTTACGTGGTTAAAAATCGTGTTTGGATAGCTAAAAAACGTGTTTACATAACCAAAAAAACATTTCCCCATTTTTGTAACGTGAAGTGAGAAGAGGATGAAGATTTAAGTCGGTATGTACCAAAATTGATCGATTTATCGTGGTTCGCTTAAACTCCACAATTACCCATTCAAGTACAATAAAGAAACCAGCTAATGATAGGTCGTAAACGTCTTTAAGTGTATATTGTTATATTATGTAATATTAATTACCTTATCATTCTACGTAAATTTCTTTCCAACGTAGCCTTTCCCAATACTTAAAGTAGCCATACTGTATTAGGGTCTACCGAAAATGCCGACAAAGCAACAACTCAAAGAGACCTGCCAAGAAATTTAACAAACGATGAGCGATCAATAGCTTCAAAAGTCACGCCGAGTTAGATTGAAATTGTTGCAACGTCATTGTTGACAATGACAGTTTTTAACAAAGAACGATTTGCGTTGCAATTTTGGGGCACAGTACGTTAACACTTCGGTATGCTGCTGCATCGGTTGTCATGGTGACGCAGGGACGTAAATAGACCCCCACATGGCAGGGTCAAACTGTTAGTGAAAGGCCACAGTAGGTTTTTTCTGTTTGTGTGTGTGTGTTTTTAATCTTTTTTGAGGCTGAAATTGTGCGATTTTGGCATGTATCGTCATACCAACTAAGGGTACTTTGCATTTCATTATTACTTTCCAGGACATTTCCAGGTTTTCGTGGACTCGTGCGAATTCCGATTTAAATGTAGAGCTATGCTAAGGGACTGGTCATTATTTATGGTGGGGGCGGAAGGGGGGGGGGGAGGAAATGAAAATGTGACCACCAAATTTTCGATGACCACCTCTTCAAGACCCTGAAAAAAATCTTGACCCCTCCCCCACTCGAGGTCCAAAAATAATGTGACCCTCCCCCCCCAAAAAAATGCGGTTTTCGTATACCTATAGAGACTGTCTGCAGATGATTTCCGGCAGCCAAAATTAGTGCTGTAGCCAGATTAAGTAAGTAGCTTTCTACGCCGATAATTACCATTAGTTGATATAAGTATGATGAACATACTGTTTGCTTGGCTTGTATGCCCACATCCGTAACACTGTCAACTGAAGAAGCCAAAAACCAGGTGCAAAAACCAGGTGTAAAAACTATACTTGCAAACTATACTTGCAGTATTGGTAATAATAGTCTCAAAACTTAGTAAACACTCGCATCCCGGGGTCTGAAGGGCTTGCCCCCCCCCCCCCCCCGATGGGTGAGGCTGTTTTTTGTTTCATTTAGAAATTTTTACTGTTGAAAGTGCGATTTTTGAGGTCCAAAAATGACTTTTTCTTCCAGTTGGTCAGTGTATTTTTGAACCCCCCCCCCTCCCTTGACGGGACCTGAAAAATGTATGATTCCCCCTCGAGAGAATCCAAAAAATTCATGATCCCCCTAATTTTCTTCCCCCGCCGGCGATAAATAATGACCGGTCCCTAAGCACACGAAAACGATTAGTTTTTAGAAATTTTCCAGCGTGTCGTTTACTTAAGTAGAATGTAGACCAATCATTATAGCTGATCTATCGTGTGGAAACAATAGTAAAAATGGTAAAAAAAACTTTGACTGCAACAGTAAGGTTTCACGTGGACTAAACGGTACAGCAACACTGCAGTATCTGAAACCTACAAGAAAGTTTATTTGTGTTCATTTACTGTTTTGACTTCGGATCAGTTTTTGTTTTCTAATAGCCTGTAAGTAATCAGCGGTAGTGTATCCTGGTAATGGGCGTATAGTTTTGCCATCTACATAATAAGGTCGTTGAAATAAGTATAAGTAAACAATCACTCTAATCGTTTTTCATTCTTCGTGCACGTGTTATGTCTTTGCTACGGTGCCTAAAAATTTCGTCTAAAACGTTGATTGTTGATGGGGAAAACGAAAGAATCCGTCTTTCAGCTGAAGGCATATAGTTTCTAATCAAACTAAGCCACGTTTTTAATTTCGAGGTACCTAAACACGATGGAATGGCTTACTTATTTCGTAAATTCGGCCTTTCACAGCTGAGCTGAATTGTTTCAAACTGCACACCAACAATTACGGCGGAGCACGAGATTTATCATTGCTATCTTGCAGAGTGGCTTGCAGCAATAATACCTGTATAAGTGAAAACAATAAACAATAGTGAGGCATTGTTTTGCCGGGCGATTTGCTTTCTACCTCTCCCAGAAAACAAATATGTCGAAGCAGCCAGGCTAAAGATTTCAACACCACCCGTCCGTACAACGGACTTCAGCAAGCAATACAACATTATTGGCCGGCGGAATTTTTATTCACACAACGATGCTGAAAAACGCATCGACGTGCCATTTTTTAAAACGGTGCATCCACTGACTTGCGTCACGGGATGCGCTGATTGAGTGAGCGAAGCGAACGAAAATCATCGTTTGTTAGCCAGTGTGCGCAAAAATTGGATTGAACAAACTTAATTCGCTGGAAGCGTTTGTTGGCCAGTGTGCACAAAATTGGGATTGAAATAAAACCAGGGGTAGCATAAATATAAGAGGACGTGTATATAATGCGCTCCTGGTTCTACCTGTCCACCAACTACGTTCAGTGTCGTAAATCAATATTTTCTCTGCGAAGGGGTAGATTTAGGTATCCCCCTGCTGAAAAACGTATGACCACTTCATTTTACTGTACAATTATTTTTCTTACTGTATGTAATCTATGGCTTCATAAAAAAAAGTTAGAAAATAGCGAATAAAA
>JAHWFP010251747.1:0-13685 GCA_023313725.1 Lithobius niger | reverse complement strand
GCGGAAGACTGTTCGATCCCACCACCTCCGGCGGAAGACTGTTTGATGCCACCACCTCCGGCGGAAGACTGTTCCAGGGTTCCACCACACGGTTTGAATAAGAGTATTTAGTACAATCCCTGCGAACAGAGCAACCCTCAATTTCAGAGGGTGTCCTCGAGTGATGGTATTCCCGGACAGAGAAAAATACACCGGGGTCAATATTTGTCTGCCCCTTTAAAATTGAATATGTAAGTGATAAATCAGCATGAAGCCTTCTAAGCTCAAGTGAATCAAGTTTTAGGTGATCCAACCGCTGTCGATATGACAAGCCACGCATGCACCTTTGCGCGCTTACAATAAATAACCATGACGTTTCATCTCTGTGTGTGTGTGTGTGCATGTAATAACTTTTAATTGTTTTCTAATAATTACCATGAGATCAGAAATCTAAAAGTCTAATGCGGTAAAAATTAAAATTATTTATGACAAATTAGATCGCCGAAGAAAAATTATAAGATACAAGCCTAAAACATTATAAAGTGTGAATTATAAAATACGAAAATGTTTCCTGTTTACGACGACGCAATTTTTGTGTGCATGCTGTTTTGTCTACTATGCCCATGGCCCATTAGATAGTTGGCTGTTATAAGGCAGGCGGAATGTACCTTTAATCTCTTGTTGTGCTCTCTATGGCATTATGAGACTGTATTAAAGAAAGAAGTGAAGAAAAAAAGATAAGCCTAATTTAAAAAAAATCGGCTAAGGATGAAAGAGTGTCTAAATCGCGTACATATTTAAAATACGTTTCAGGCCTCTTTCGTTAAATCAAATGGATTATAATTGTTTGTTAATTAATAATAAATCATCTTAATATCCATATTAAATGGTAAAAGCTCGCAAAATACTAGAAATTATTCGGTAATTTTAAAAGTTAGTGCCTGAAGAGCCTTGAAATTAGTGTTGATTTAGCCTTAAAGGTGCCTCTTTCGATAGCGTTATCCATATTCTAAACACAGCATCCACGTTCCAGGTTCTCCGTCATCCAATAGGTTGATGTGGGTCACGTGACCTCGTTTTAGTTATGAAAATCGCAGCGCTGCTGCGAATACTGGTGTTCAATTTTTAATTTACCGCTATTTTCTTTATATTGGGCTCGAAGATTTTACGGTCTCTGTATATATGAGTTGAAAAGGTATAGAAAGGCGCCTTTAAGGCGTAACCGAAATACGGTTTCGTCTGGCTGTCTGTTATAGACACCTGTGCTATGAGATATCCGGCGTCTAGTACCGATTTTAGACATAGGGTATTAAATAAATCGTTCCAATTTGATTTAGCACGCAATAATTTTAACGTGCCGTACAGAAATGAGCCACGAGAAGAACTATACGTCGAGCGCACATCTGGTAGCTCCGAATCAGAAGTGTGTGTGTGTGGACACGCTTTCGCGCTGAAATGATGAACATCGTAACACCTCCCCAATCAGAACTGCTGGAAACTCCCTGCCGGATACGAAGAATGAAATTAACGGGTGAACACGATCAGTAATGTTGGTGGTGGTGGGGGGAGGGGGTGGGGGGGGGGGGGGGAGCGGGTGCACACTTCGCCCAGGAATGATAAACATCCTAAAGCATCCAGCATCAGAACTGCTGGAATATGTGAAGATTGAAGTATGTGCAGTCAGAACTGCTGGCTGTTGACTTGCAAAGAGTAAAAAAAAACAACTGTACAATAAAAAAACTGCTCCTTCTGACAGTCTGGGAACGAATTATAGTCAATGGGACAAACAGTCCGGGCCACGTTTATCCGTGCCAGATTGGCCACGTTATAATACGTACGGTATACGGTGTGACACGGAGCGGTTTGGTTCATTTATTAGGCGTGCGTGTGAAAGCCAGCAGGTGCCGCGGCGCACAACGGAAAAAAATCGGGGAAAAATTAAAATTTTGGTGAAGTGTACAATTAAAGGCATTGTAAATGAAAAATTCTGAAAAATTTACCTTTTCAATTTTTAACGTTTTAAAAGCTCTAACTAAAAGCTGAAAATTTAAGTTGTTTTACTGGGATCCGAGGCATTTAAACCACCTCCCAAGGGGTTAAGTGTCCGCGGCCTATCTTGAGTTCTTCCCAGAACGACACAGATAATCATATTATGTATGTTTTTGGTAGCAGAGTGCCTTGTTGATATCCGAGATGGTTACAAAAACAATGGCGGCCGTCGATTAATGCCGCCCCCTCCAGGATAACGTAGCCGCTCATAAAATAACTGCAGGACTCAAGATAAACCGCGCACTCAATAGTATAGCTATCGCCTAAACAGACGAGAGACTTCCTAGCTTGACGCAAACCTCTTATTCCCCGGTGAAGCGGCCCTGACACACATGACCTACTTGACGAAAAGCTATCGTCTACTAAGCCAAGCGGGTTAGTAGGAAAAGATAAACAGAGGTTGCTCTTGGTAGCAATGACCTTTGGGAATGAGTATTGAGTAAACTAAGGTGGCAAACAAAGCAGAGATAGGAAGTGCGTGCTTTGAGGGTTCCCCCAAGTTTTTGCGAGAATGGGATTGCGAACCCGTACGATCTCAAGGATGCTGCCAGTGTGAAAAAATGGGAAAATTTGCCAATGATAAAATAATACGTGAAAAATGTAAAAAGTATCAGGGTTGATGAGAAAAAAAAAGGCAAAACGCACAAACGAAGTGAAAAAAAAATCAATTAAATTATCTGCCCTAATTTTGGGCCAGGAATTATTAGGTAGGGTTTGTCTGTGATTAGAACACGAAAAAAAATTTAAAAATGGTTGTTTTACGGGTGGAGTCGCTTTGAATTCGCGTTTACGCTCCCCAAAGCAGAATTTTCTGCCACTGTCTGCGACACCAATTGTCTGCAGCTAATGTGTTTTTTTCGATGGCTACGTGCATGTTTATTGGTTTTTACTGAATAACGTTTCAGTGCTTTATTCTATTGATCTGGCTCTTCCACCAATGGAAAGGTCTCGTCGAGACGATTAAAATGGTTTATTGGAATGTCCAAATCGGTCAAAAATTGGCGAAACGGCAGATATTTGGTCAAAACGGCACGTTTTGTCTGCGAAGGTGCCAGATTATCTGCGACATAGTCGCACGTCGCACCTCTTTCTGCCTTCGGGTTTACGCTCCGGAGTGAAATTACAGAGAAATTAACAATGGTTACTGGAAAAGAAATATGTTTATTAAAGAATTGTCAAACTGCTGATATACGAAAATGAAGAAATAGGATGCAAAAATTAAAGTAGGTATGCGAAAAATGTGAAAAAAAAATTAAAAGTGGGAATATGGAAATGGAAAAAAAAAAAGCTGGAACTCCCGGCAGCTCCCCTGGATCTGTATAAATTGTAATCCCATGCCATTTCGGGGGCCCGGGGCTACCCTCGCCCCCCCCCCCCGGGGGTATAGGTATATTCGTTAAATTTACGCATCTGAAAAAAAAGGATATAATTTAAGGACATTAATTAAATTCATTAAAAATGCTAACGTGAAAGGTGAGGCAGGGTTGGTTCGCACACGGCCTTTTTTCTTTGCAAAGCCTTCAATTTTAAAATCGAAAACTCAAGGCTTGAAAAACCTTGAAAACTGGAATTTTTTTGTCGGAGCCTTGAAATGGTCTTGCATTTATTAGCAACGGTAATATTAAATTAGGTACTAATAATAAATATTTCGTCTTCAGAATTAGTGTCTTCTGTGAACGATGCTTTCTTGGATTGGACTGAAGACAGAAAGAGAGAGGAGCCGTGCAGTGCAGAGAATTTGTGCTGGAATGGGCAGATGTGCAAGTGCTCCTTCAAGCCTTATTTAATGTATTTACTCCTCCCACTTTGTCCATTGGTGAGAGAAGTGGACATAACCGTTCATGGAAAAAGTCGAAGAAATGCTTTTACCAAAATGTCCAGTTCAACTAAACAATTTTGGTAAAAGCATTTCTATGATACCAAAGTAAACATGAGCTTATAGGTGTTTAAAATAATGTTCACCCTGTTTACAAGGGATTAGCTCCCTACTGCCTAATTATATGATGTAAATGTTAAATACGTTTGCAGTATAAATTAAAAGTAAACACATTGGTGTCAGCACTCTGACATCTCCTCCGGCAAAATACTGGAAAATAAAACGTAATTTCGCATTGAAAGCCCTTGAAAATGGTTTCGTCTATTAAGTACGAACCCTGAATTAGGGGAAAAATAGCAGGTCTGGAATTTTTTTTTTTGGGTGGGGGGTCAAAAAATGGGGAAGGGAAGAGATGGAGGGGAATAATGACAGGCATGTGAAAAATGGTTTGATGTTTAATTAGTCATGGGCTTGACTTATTTACAACAGAAACATGAAAATAAGTTATACAACCTGTAGGCCTATTGTTTCCTGAATCTGTAAAATTACATATTTTTTATTAAATAAAACACTCACTATGTCCGAGTTATTTATTAAAAACAATTCAGCAATGTGTTGGAAATGAAAGAATAGTTGTCGCAAATACTGACAGAGTAAGCAACATTTTTTTCCGTTTTATTAATCACCCCGATAGCTAAGAGTACAGAATAAGCTGCACAGGTTTAGAATTTAATTCGTGAGTCATAATCGATAATAATCCGCGATAATCTGGAAACACGAAACATGATAACACTATAGTGTCCGCGGCCTATCTTGAGTTCTCCACAGAACGAACACAGATAATCGATTGTACGTTTTTAGTAGCAGAGTGCCTTGTTGATATCCAAGATGGTTACAAAAACAATGGCGGCCTTCGATTAAAGCCGCTCCCTCAAGGAAGACGTAGCCGCTCGTATAATACTGCAGGACTCAAGATACGCTGCGCACACAATATAGTTTGTTCCACATTATGTTTGCAGGAAATTAACTGTATGACGCCACGTTTCCTTGCACTACGAGTGCAAAAATATGTGAACATCACACTTGTAGACTCTACGTAGTCACTTTGTAGAGTCTACAAGTGTGATGTTCACATGGTTTTGCACTCGAAGTGCAAGGAAACGTGGCGTCACACAGTCAGTTTCCTGCAAACATAATGTGAAACAAACTTTTTTTTTTATATCTCAAGAATGGATCGCGATGGAATTGAAATCCATCCGTAGTTTTCATGATTCCGAGTTTGGGCGAGTTTGAGTTAGGGCCGTGAAACTGAAACTGTAGTGTGAATTTATGCATATTTCTTGCCATGATTATTATTACTTCGATCTACCAACAAAGTAGGTATCGATCTAACCTTGTTCTTTTTCACGTCACGTCTTTCAAGACAATGCCAAAAACGCAAAAACTTTTTCTCAGTTTTAAAAATTTAGCACGCGTATGCCGGGGAAAAAATAACAGATAAAACCTAAATAAACTTGGCTTGAATCTTCTGTACAGGGATAGCTGGAAAGACTACAGGGTGGTCCACAAGAAACTGACGACCCAACATTTTCTCCAACTTTTCTAGTTAGCACCCCTCAGAACGGGAGAGGACTGAAATTTCCCGTTTCATTAGGTTTGATTTCTGTCCTGTCCTGGTTCTGAGGGGGTGCTAACTAGAAAATTTGGACTTAGAAAATGTTGGGTCTTCAGTTTTTTGTGGACCACTCTGTTTAGCAACTGCTATATCCGTCCATCGCCGCCTTTTCAACTCCGCTCAAGTGAGCTTTACAAAACGGCTCGTTGCTTCCTTATAGTCAATAGCCTTTATTGACGTAACTCAATGAAATAATGACATTGATCGTCGCATTGAACCACATTATAGAAAGACACGCAACCGTAAAAAACAAAAGGGGTCCATCCGTTAACGACGCACTTTAACCCTAAAATCTCGTTGCCAACGTGAAGTCTCGACACCCTGTTGCATGCGTGAATAGGCCTACTCTCAAACCCAACTCTCCGTTAGCTGCTTACTTACGAAATTAAAACGGCAGATAAAAAATTAGGCCTAAAGTCTAAAACTAGACCTAAAAGCTAACACATTTTCAACCTACAATTTTGATGGTTACTACTGTTAGATTGTGTAACAGAGACCGCTGTAGCAGTGCGTGATAGAGGTGTGCGCCGTAACATTTTCGTTGGTGGCGGTGTCAAATTCTATATCGGCGGCACATTGTGATTTCACCATTGGATTCATCGTCCACAAATTAGTTAAAATGGATAAAAAAAAAACCGGAAGTATGAAGCGGAAGTGGCCCGAAAGTGGCGGAAGTGTACAGAAGACCAATTGCGACCTGGTAGTTGCTCCCCCTGCTCGTTTTCCAAACCCTTCACTTCCGGGTTTACGGCGGGGATAGCCCGTCTTGAAACGGAAGCGCTGCAAAAGTGAGACTGAATTTATTCCGGTTTCTCGCCGTGTTTACTTCCACCCACCAACAAATTAAGTATTGATCCAATATAACTTCGTTCCTTTTCACAACGCGCCTTTCGAGCCTATCTAAACACGCAAACATATTTTTTTTTTTCAGTTTTAAAATTTAGCATTCCTGTGCCGGAAAAACCTTGTACCTCGAGGCGTGGGTGGATGCGCTATACGTTTTGTTAGAAGAGTACTAAATTCGTGTGTTTACATTTTTAGTTAGCGTCACTTCGGGATTTACGCGCTTGAAGCACGCAGCGTATACAGGCGAGTGACTGCACGGAAAGTCAATAATATCACAGTTTTACGGGCATCGTAAACCCGAAACCCGAGTCATTGTTTCTTTACAGTGCCAAACTTAAAGAGACGCTACGGATGTAGATTCGTGGAAAGGGAATTTTGCAAGTCTTTGTAAATGCCGCGCCTTTGTAAAGTAGTTGGACTGGTGAGTGATAGATGTTGTGTTGTGCGTCGACGTAAACGTGTGATACGTCATTTCCTTATGATGTAAACTTTTCAGCATTTTTGCAGTAACGGAACGAGAGGAGAAGGATATCTGAAAAACTCCCAAGCTTCCCCGTTTCATATGCACCGTGCTTCACGGACGAATTTGGCGCGCTGCGCCACATGAGGAAATAATATAAGCACTAAACGTAACGATTTAAAATGGAAAACTAGTACAGTAAAATAAACAATTTGCGACGTTTCTAAGCAATGCCCGCTTCGTCATCAAGTAATAAAAGATACGGCTCAGAAGCTAAAGTCAAATAATAACACTTTAAAATCCATAAAAACGTAAAAACTCAAAGCACAAGAATTCAAATAGAAACTAAAATGGACCTAAGGTAGCGTAAAGGCGCCTATTCGCCATTTCAATAGCGTGGCCCATATGCTAAACACAGCATCCATGTTCCAGATTCCCCGTCATCCAATAGGCTGATGTGGGTCACGTGATCTCGTTTTAGTTTTGAAAATTGCAGCGCTCCTGTGATTAGTGTTGTTCCATTTTTAATTTACCGCTATTTTCTTTATCATTGCTGGAAGATTCTACGGTGCTATATCTAAGAGTTGAAAAGATGAAAATGCACCTTTAAAAACTACCAATAGGGAACCTGACATCTTGCCACTAGTGCAGGTGAGAAGTGAGGATGGCATATTTATATTTGTTTACCCTGGTGGGAGAAATTGGAAATAACTAGAATTTGTAAAACGGTTACACTCTTTTAATGCGTAGTTTTTCCGGCATAATGTCGTTGCGAAATGGAGGATCTAGCGGCAGAGTGTTTCGGGCTCTATGCATTCTCACGCAAAATCCACCATACACAACCACATTACGCCGGAAAACTACACATTAAAAGAATGTCTCCATTTTACATATATTGGGTATTTGCAATTTCTACCGCCGGTATAAACCAATATGAACAGCTGAGCCCTAACTTTAGCACGCTCAGCCCAGACCAGACAACACTTTTTCAAGTCCAAGATCGAATTGCTCATCAAACACTAATCTCGAATATGACGCAATTGTGACATCATCGTTGGCCACGTTGTGTGCAAAAATAGCAAAGATTATGCCGCATTTGAGGTTCACGTTTGACAAGCAACTCCTCCATGAACTTGAGACTGGCAACCCCGACCCCAGTGTTAAAAGGGTCGGTGCCTGGCCCGTGCTTTAGTGCTGCGTTTTGATCTTCGAACTGCAGGAAGAGGCGCAGGAGAGGATGGGAGACTGGAACAGCAACGGCAGCGCCGAGCACGACTAGCAACGCTGCAGGTTTGATAGTGGCGCCGTTAACCAGTAAATCCTTCGTCAGTTTCCAAATTGGCTGCTTGGTTTAGAGAGATGGCACCACCGCTTACCAGAAGTCTGCTATACGCAGCGCTATCACACCCCACCCTTCCCTTACTTGAGACTTCTGTTTATTTTCTTCTTTATGATTTGAAACGTAAATGACAAAACCTGTAACGTGTAAGACACGAATTAGAAATGGGTTTTGTGTAGAGATTTAAGAAAAAACAAAATAGAATAGCCTGTACGCGAGGTTTACTCATTCTCCGGCGGTTCCCACAATCACGATTAAAAACGTGGGTGTTTTTGTAAAAGTCCAGCCCGGTAGGTTTTTTTTGGGGCTTTCTCGGTAATTGGGGGGAGCTTTATCAGATTTTGACAAGTTTTGCTGTTTATGTAACACTCATGATGTTTGCTGAAATTTTTTTGTATGTTATATTACGCACTCAGCTCTGTTTCAACTCTGTTTATGAGTAGTAAGTTGAGCTGACTCCTTTCGGAATTAGGTTTAGTGATTTGGTAATTCATTAGGAAATGTTATTATTAAACATTTCCTTCATTGATTCCACCCCGCTGTGTAATTTTTTTTTACAATACGATGAGGCGAATTTGCCAGATGGGTATAAAAATGTCTGTAAAATTTTAGCCAAAATGTCTGAAGATTGCACAAAAAAATCTGTACATGTGTAAAAATGAAAATGCCTTCCTCATACAATTTAACTTCTGTTGTGACGAATAGTTAAAAATAAAAAGTTCACCATTGATCTTTATAGTATGGCACTGTCAGAGGCTCGTGCCTCCCCTGCAGTTGCTCTGTGCCTCACCAGTTGGGAAATGGGTCTAAACTAAGTGGCATCCCTCTCGAAACTAAGTAGCACTCCGTTCTAAATTTGTGGCATTCCCCTCTAAACTAAGTGGTACTCCCATCGAAACTAAGTGGCACTCCCGTCTAAACCAAGTGACACTTCGCTCGAAACTAAGTGGTACTCCCCTCTAAACTAAGTATCTGGGTTAGTCGAAGATCAACTGTAAAAAAATTGATCTCTGAAACACCATTTTTCAACATTAATCCGCAAAAATTGAAAAAAAAAACTACTTTATGGGTGAAAAAAACCCAGTTAGGTTTTTGGGCTAGGGAAAATCGTAACCCTGACCTTAGTGCTCATTGTCCAAGGTACACGTGCCGGAGCTGAAAGCTTTCATTTTTTAAAGTGAAAATCAGCTTCATTGACTAATCGTCAGTGGTCATGTGGTTATTTGGATCAACCACCTAAGGATTCTATGTTGGTCCACCCATCGTGGAGTACCATGGAAAACTGGAGTGCGTGTAGGTAATCATTGTAATGGCTGTCTGTTTTAATACACTGTGCTAAAGCCATAAGGCACGTCATGCACCGAGTTACCGACAATTGAAACACCTTATAGCACGCAACAGGCATACAGCTGCGGTATCTCACTAACGACTGATCGTCTGTTCATTTTATTTAGCATTTAAACACCTGTTTTGTTTGAAAACAAAGGACCTGAAATTAGCATTGACAGCGTGGCACGTCTAATCTTTTCCTGTGGTGGTAACCTCTACTAACAATAGGTTACCAGCGTATGTGGTACGTACCTGTACCTGTGTATGTGGTACTTAGCAGTCCAGTGGAAGTTACAAAAACGTAGTCTCCTGTGGTACTCCTTGTTCCACTTGTAAACCTGGTTATTTTACCTTTCCGACACAGCTATCGCGCGCTTTCCTCCTCCCCTAACTGCCTGCCCCGCCAAGGAGTAGCTTCGTCTAGCCATCGCCACGATACGCGCTGAACGTTCCATGTGTTGCTGTTATTGACCACTTCTAACCAATAGCAATCTTGTGACGGACTCAAAAAAGTGAAGACCTACGGAATGCTGTTTCATCTACGAACCTAAAAATCAACACGACAGTCAAGAAGCTCAGTTGATTCCATAACAGTGGTGGCTCGAAGGTATTTAAGAAATGGAGTGCGTACATGGAGTATTGAGAATTCCTGATGTTAAAAACGTATGAAAAACTGCGTAAGTCCAGTAAAAGGCATCTGGAACTTCTGTTACCAAACAACGAGTCTGGGATAATTCGTCAGTCGAATGATTCTGACGCATTAGTGCACCAGCCTAGCAGAAGGTTTGCCTGGTCTGTCAGAATTGCTGCATCGAGGCAAGTTATCTGGGCACTGCGGCGTAAGAAATCAGGAAAATTACTGAATCAGTTCAAGGAGTCTGGGGAGTTGGTGGTTTTAGGGAGTTGTGGGATAATTGGGTATGCCTACATGGAATCTGGAACAATGATCTGTTGGTCCAAGAAGTGTTGGATTGGTGTGTACATTTAATGAGGCTGGGGGGAATTGACGAGTCAGTTAAAGGAGTCTGGACGAATTGCTGTTTCAGTCGGAAGGATTCAAGGCGACTGCCGTGTCTTACTTAGGTAGCCGGGTGATTGCTAAAGAAAATTGCTGCGTCAGTCCCAGGATCCAGCGAATCCTGCCTCGTTTGAAAGTTTGTTTTCTGTACGAGATTTTCAGTGTAAATCCAACTCGTGCAAGTTTTTTCAATGTGCTTGAGGAGCTCTGTATGTATCTGTCCTGTGAGTAGGTTAACCATGTGAGGTAGGCGGAAATAAATAAGGGGATTTACCGGGAAATTAATAAGGGGATGTACCACCACCGTCGTATAAATTACTAAGCAGGAAATAAACTAATGTAAGCTTCAGTGTGTAGCAATCAGGAAGGTAAGTATAATTTTTGTAAACAGTCTGTGTGGGTGTGATGGGCGGCGGAATGGTGGGTGAATTACGTATGCTTCCTTGCCATCTATTCGCCTGCCATTGTTAGTGTCCTCCACACTGAGAACTGTGTGACGGGTAAAGTAGATTTGCTTCGAGATGTGGAAGGTATAAAACTTAACGGAAGTGGGGAAGAATTATATTTCCCACAGTTAAAAAAGGATGCAGGATTTAGACATTATGCAATAACAGAAAGATCTTTACTGTGGTGTGAGGGGATGTCACACCACAGTAAAGATCCATCCCTTCATCAATTTTAGAGCGGGGGGGGGCCTTTTTTTTAGCGGGAAAACCGTGTGTAGTTGTATCAGACTAGGGACAAGCACCTTCCCACCAAGATCTGAAGTTAGAGTAAAATTTGGTAAAATGTAAGGTACATTATTAAGTAATTATCGTGTTCCGACGGGTGCTGATATCGATACAATTTTGTTGCAAGAAGAAGGTAAAGTGTGGACATTTGCGAGTAAGAAGAATGTGCATTCCAAACTCAAGGCGTGAAGGCCTTCCTCGTTTCAGCTGATTTCCGCATTTTTCTTTTCTCATTTTACTGATTTCCTCGTTTTTCCTTCCTCACTTTAGCGGATTTCCTCATATTTTAGCTTTGCAAACCTCATAAAAATGCATTAAAGCCCTAAAACTGTACACATTTGGGAGCTTTCCTCCTATTTCCCCGTTTTCAACCAAGAGTGACTTTCATCCCTGAAAATCCTAGAAACTTTTGCTAAGTGTTTGGCGGGAAAGTGCGTATGTATTGCCTGTTTTCTGGCGCCAAATAAAGCAGTCTATGATGTGAAAGCTTGTTGGACGGACGTTAGTTGTAGACTGGGGCTTGAACAGTTGGACGGGAAACTGTTCCTGTAAATATTCCAAGTTGTAAAGTGTTTAATCGTATGCAGTAAAGGCATCATTTTTTTTTATCAATTTCTGTGTCACTCAGTTCAGCTGGGATAAAGATTGCAGTGGCACGTTGAGAAGCATGCGATTCGTAGCAACGAGGCATAAATAAGGCATTTATCGCAACAGAAACATTTAGGAAATTGGCCTTCTTAACGTTTCAAATACACTATAATTGTTGCAAATGAGAATTTTACAGACTCTGAAGGACTTAAAGTAGCCCTCCCCTGTCGTAGACCTTTTAGCAAAATTATTGGATACCATTTTGAATTTTAATTTTTTTTGGCCCCACCCAAAGAAAATTCCTGAGTGCACCTCTGATCAGGGGCACTCCCAGCATTTGGTCACTCTCCTAGCAACCCCCATTCCCAAGTAATAAGTTACCATTCAGGAGTTACAGTAATAATTCGTTCCACAACATGACGTGCACCTATGTAAGAGGACTAACTAATCGACAGTTTGACAGATTTTCCGTACTTCTCGCAATGCTACTAAAAGTGCCTCTGGATACAAGAGTTTCGCTGGGAACATTGAGTTACCGTAATAATTTGTTCCACAACATGGCGTGGGCCTATGCAAGAAGACAAACTAATAAGTTACCACTCAGGAACATAACATACAAGAGTTTTGCTGGAAACAAATAATGAGTTAAAGTAATTATTCATTCCACAACATGATATGCGCCTATATGGGAGTACAACCCACAACTTGGCGAAGTTAACGAATTTTAGTCAGGCGATATTTCATGTTATGATTTCATGTTTCTCGGTATTTCGGGAGGTTATGATGGAGTCTAGACAATAATACCGTATTATTTCAATATGTTAATTACTAGGGACAAGCGAAACACACAATTGGTAAACCATACTAAGTTCGTCATTCCTTGTTAGTCTTATAAAATTCAATGTCTACTGAAACAATTTTGTAAATGTACTGCTGATGTATTAGTTATGGAACGCTAATCTTAGGCAACTGGAAATTTTACTTGAACAATTTTTTCTTCGAATGGTAAACTCTTTTCAAAACTGACTAGAATGGGGGTTGCTAGGAGACTGCAACATGACGTATACGTCTTGCATCGGCGTACGTCATGTTGTTGAAGGGAACCTTAACGCTTTAAAATAGTCTAATCGCCGTTCCCAGCAAAACTCTTGTGTGCTCCTGATTAGTAACTTGTTACTTAGTCTTCTTGCACAGGCACACGTTGTGTTGTGGAAGGAATTATTACTCCTAACTCGTCGTTCCCAGCAAAACTCCCATATGCTTTCTCAGCCTATTAACTTTCTTACGTATTATAGGTGTACTTCACGTTGTGGAAGGGGTGAATTCTGTAACTCGTTGTTCCAAAGGAAACTCTTACATGCGCCAAAGTGGTACTTCTGTTAACTAATATTCTTGGATAGGCAACATCATAATGGGCCTACTCGGCGTTCCCAACTAGGATCTTACATACGTAACGAGCATTTCTTAAGACTTCAGATGCATTAATTTTAATTAAACCGACAACACCTCGATTGCAACCACGAGATCTAACAAGGGCAGTAAACACCTTCAAGGATCTCAACAGGTACCTAACTCCTAATCCGTAAGCGAAATGCCTGTTAATAAATAACGCCTTTACCGTAGTGGTCTCACGATAAGACGTGACACGTTTGTTGGTGTCAACGTTAATCTGAAATGTTTACGTCTTTTGTTTTAACGCTGTATACTAAAGAGCGTCTTTGAAGAGTCTTGTAAGGAGTTCAGACAGCCCGTTAATTTAAATGCGGCTTCGTCGTTAATTACATTTTTACGGGAAGTTAAAAGTGTTCGAGCTTTGTAATAACGTCTGTGTGCCTGCACTTACGATTTGAATGGC
>JAHWFP010251743.1:7906-36382 GCA_023313725.1 Lithobius niger | reverse complement strand
AAAAAAAATGGTTGTTGGATTCGCTTTAAGGTCCATTCTGCCCGGAATGCTCCTTTAATGCTTGAATTAACTTTTGATCGAGAATTAGGCTTTTCATGAACATTTATTTGTTCACTTGCAAATGGTGCGACTGGCTGTTGGGAAGCCATGCCACTGAGAGAGCTCTCGAGTCTTGGAGGAAGTGGTCACATGACCTATCTGACAGCGAGCGTCTTGGGAGGGCCACTCAGTTTCACAAAAAGTCATCTATCAGACGTGCCCAGCCCACACTTTCAAAGTACCATCAGATCCCCCCCTTCCTCCATGCCCAGTCATTGCGAAAAACGGGTTGTGTCGCCTCCTACCTAATTCCTTCCTCCATGATATTAGTCCTAAAATAACCAGCGAGCTGTAGTTTTTTCTTATGCATAATTTGCAAGCCACGTTTGTTTAAAAATGTAAGTTAAATGGTTTTTTTTTATAAATAACTTCAGAATGGGAGGATCTAGTGACGTGTGGTTTGCACCATTGAAAAGCTGGCGAAAAGAGGGTTAAAATAGTGTATTTGAACGTCAAAATCGGTCAATATTTAGCGAAATTATCATTGTTTCCGCATATATCGAAAAAAGAGCGGTTTAGTAAAAAAAAATTGATAGCGATTATTTTCTGCGACCGCCCGGAATTTTCTGTAGTTGCACGTCGCAGCAGTTTCTCACACGGGAGTCCAGTAATGCCCGCTTATTCCTGGTCATGTCTTTCTTGGTGACCATAGTTTTTTTTTTATTATGATGAAAACGTCACACCGCTTACTGTGAAAATTAGGGATGGGTCAGTAACCGAAACCGAATTTTCGGTTTTTACTGAAAACCGAAACCGATTCGGATTTTGTGTCGGTTTTCGTACGGTGTAGGAAAAATCAAAAATTGATCTTTTTTTCGAATTTTTTCTAATAATTATCATTTTGTACGTATAAATGACAGTCATTAAAAAGGAAAATGGTGCTTCAGCTAGCCCCATGGTCTATGACGGTGCTGAAAGTGAAAGCAGGAGGGAGTTAAAAGCTAGTAATGCTGATATTACAAGAAAAGAAACCAGAAATAGCTGGTTTGGGTGGATGGTGCCAAAAACCGATACCGAAACCGCGGTTTTGTGGGCGTGAAAACCGAAACCGACCCATCCCTAGTGAAAATTAATCTTACTTTGAAGAAATCACTGTAGACACGCTTATTTTCACAAAGTCAAGATATCACACTAACTATCTTCGCAAATTTTCGACGATCAGTGTCCCTGTAGATGGAAATTCACAGGCGATCGTCTTCTGTAGGGCAGTCAACTTGAACTCAAAACATCGTGCTCCGACCGTTCGGCTGCTAGGAAATTTGAAGCGTGAGCAGCAACACATTCGTCGAGCAGCAACTCATTGAGTTCGCCACGCATTAGATAGCTAATTCCAGGGTTTGAGGGTCCCTGGATATTCATCAGCACAGCCTTCTCTCGGATGTGGTGTTAAATCGCCAGGGACTCAAGGCGTCTTAGATGAATATCACTTCTAGAATTGGAGATTAAAGCGTTTTCCTTTCTTTCAAATTTATCCTGTGTTGCGTCTCCATGTGGTGGACTGCAATGCTGACTGCTGTTCGTTCGTACTTTATTCCTAGTATCGGCCATGTGCTGTTTGATAGGGATCGACCGATACAGAAAAATACCGATTCGATCCGATCCGATACCGATTTTTTCCCCACAGGCCGATCCGATACAGATACCGATACAGATAACCGATACCGATTTAAAAAAAAAAGTCAATGGGTCAAGAAGTCAAACTCCTATTTCATCATTATGAAACTGGTGTGCAAGAAAAGTAAATTTCTAATTTTTTTTTATCAGTGGTGTCAGATCCACAGGTGTACCTTCGACTGTAAAAAAAAAAAAGTCAACTTACACTGCAGATAGGCCTAATCCCAAGACGCCACCCTGAATCTGGCAAGGCACACGCGTTGAATTCACTAAGCTGCTGTGCAGATCACGTCATGGGATGCAAGTGATGCTATGCAGGAAAGGTTTCTTTCAAGATAGGTGGAGTAGCCAGCGCGCACGGGAGTTGCTCGTATCGGCTAAAATATCGCTAAATAAATACCGATACAGATCCGATACCGATACACAAAATATACCGATAATATCTGTAAATACCGATACCGATATTAATATCGGTCTATCCCTACTGTTTGACTGTATTTTAAACAGCACATGGCCGATAATAGGAATAAAGTACGAACGAACAGCATTGCAGTCCACCATATGGAGATGCAACACAAGATAAATTGGAAAGAAAGGAAAATGCTTCTAATCTCCAATTCTAGAAGTGATATTCATCTAAGAAGCCTTGAATCCCTGGCTATTCAACACCACAACCGAGAGAAGGCTGTGCTGATGAATATCCAGGGACCCTTAAACCCTGGAATAAGCTATCTAATGCGTGGCGAACTCAATGTGTTGCTGAGACGAAAATGGGAGACCAACCCTACAACACTACCGGAGGCCACGCTCACGCTTCAAATTTCCTAGCAGACAAATGGTTGGTGCATGATGTTTGAGTTCAAGTTGACTGGCCTGAAGAAGACGATCGCCTGTGAATTTCCATCTCCAGGGACGCAGATCGTCGAAAATTTGCGAAGATATGTAGTGTGATATCTTAACTTTGTGAAAAATAAAGCGTGTCTTCAGTGATTTATTATGATGAATTTTTTTATTTTAATTTTATCTTGATTAAGCTTGACAATTTGGTTTAGGCCAAGCTTTAAACTGCGATGCATTTATTTTAGTTTATTTTTTTATATTTGATAAACATTGACAATGATCCGGCTTTTCCCCTCACTCGTCCCTCACGTTTGGCGATGCCATTGGGGACCACTGTGTCCCTGGTAGGTCTAACCTTGGTGGTAAGGCATTCATGACCCCAACCCTATACCATCAACCCTTTCTTTATACAGCCAGTCATTCGTCTTCGTTTTAAATTTTTTAACTCTTAAATTTTATAATTTATAATTTTTTGTTTTAACTTCGCATAGCAGTTAGTGACCACCAGGCCCTTGCCATTCCGGTTGCGTTTGCACTTTGCAACAAACTTATTAAGCGGGGGCGGTGGCAATTTGCCCTTGGGGCTGGGGGGCGCCCCCCCCCCCCTTTAATTTACATGATGGCCCATAAAAAATGCGTAAGCTGAAGGCCATAGTTTTTCTAATTTTTATGTACTCCAGTCAATTGGTTCCTGTTTTCACTTAAAATAAAATACGGAAAAATTTGAACTTAGTGAAATTTATGAGCTCGTGCGTTTTTTATGGGCCGCAACTATTTTTTAATGAGGGGTGTGAAGGTGCAAGGCCCTCTAGGACCCACGCATCCTTCACACGGTTGGCCTGCACCAACTCGAGCGCACGCACGCCACCCGGTGGCAAGGAGAGAGAAAGATGGCCTCCATCAGTGCAGTCGATTCATGTGTCGATCTGCAATAAATCGATTCATTGAAAAGGTTGATCTCAAACTCTCATTCCGTGCTTGCCTGGACTCGGCGGCAATGGGCAACCCGGTGCATCCCAGCAAGAGTTGGTGCCCCAGGCAAGCACGAAATAAGAGTTTAAGATCAACCTTTTCAATGAGTCGATTTATTGCTGATCGACACATGAATCGACTGCACTGATGGAGGCCATCTTTCTGTCTCTCTGAGCGCCGTCTGGTGGCGCGCGTGCTCACCAAGTTGGTGAGGGCCAACCGTGTGAAGGGTGCGAGAGCTTTGTTTGCCTTGCACCTACACAGGGGATGTACGGACAGGGAGGGTGGAAATTTATTTTTAAAATACAGAATATCAAATTAAATAACTAGGATTCTGCAATAAGAGCCTTTTTTAACTAAATAATTTTTTTTTCTTTTGGGGTCCCTCTGATGTTAGGGGTCGGTGGCCCTTGCCACCCTGGAGCTACGCCACTACTGCCAACAAATGAACTAATTTATCTGCACAGGAAGATGCTGGTTGTGTTTGGCTAAGCTTTTTTTTTTTATTTTTTACTTCCATAACATTTGTTTTAAAATGCCACGAATTTTTAAGCGTTCCAGTCATGACAATCCAGAAAAGTCCCGATTTTTTGAATTTCGGTTTTAATAGCCACGTACTTGCCAAACGGAAGTCTCGTCCTGACTTTCAATCTTTTAATTTTTCTCATTTAAATCTCTCTATAGTTCACTGCTGCGTGAAAGTAGAGCATAAAAATCTTTTAACGTGTTTCATTTCCTGAATGGAACCATAACTGGTAAGTCGTTCTAAAAGCAATATGAAAACACGTAAATGTGGATTCAGCATGGAAAAACATGCGTTTTGGCAATTAACAAAACCACAACGGGCGAGTAATCGAAACCATAGCTAACCAACCAGTGGTGATTGTGAAAAAAAGTTATTCTTGACCTGTGGTAGTTATCAATAGTGCACGTACGTCATTGTATGCCTTATCTTCTTTTGTTTATTTTTCCATAGGTTTTGGGGCAAATGGAAAGCCACGTCGTCCTTGTCTTGACTGACCCGGATGCGTCTACTTTAAATGCCCTAAACAATTCCACCATTACTATTCAGGATGTAGGGGGCGACAAGGCCTTGGGTGAGGAGACGCAGATTGTTACCATTATTACGCAGCAGAACGGTGACAGAGAAACGGTCGACGAGGCACATTGTGTTTTTTCAGGTAAAAGTTAGTTCCTTTACCAAAAGTAGAAGTGTGGGATGTTATGGGCCTCCCACACATCTCACACTTGCATGAAATGATCTTCCCCTAATTTTCATTGAATTTCCTTTACCAAAAGTAGAAGTGTGGGATGTTAGGCCTCCCACACATCTCACACTTGCATGAAATGATCTTCCCCTAATTTTCATTGAATTTCCAAGAACTTTCCTATGCACGAATGTCGTGATTGTTGACTGTTGGTAGCCACTCTCGTTGTTTTCAATAACTATATTTTTAACTTTGTCTGCATGCTGAACATCTTTAACTACACTATCTTAACCGAAAATTACTGGGGTAACGTTCTCTTTGGCAAGTTCATACAATTTCCAAGTAATGGGGGAGGAATTTGACCATTTTATATTGTCGTTGTTCTCGTCAGTAGCCACTTTTTTTGTTAGATGGCCATTTTTTACCAGTTAAAGATATCATATAACTTTTCAGATGAAAGTTGATTAGTTCGACAAGATTTTCTAGTAAGGTATTACTTGACCCCCCCCCCTTTTCCCCCCATTTGCAATTTATAAAATCAGTAGCACCCACTTGCAGAACAGTATCGTGTTACTTCAGTAATATTTCATGAAGACTTGACACAAAAATAAAGATGACAGGATAATTGGTGAGGATGATTCTTAGAAATTCATTTAAATTCCTTGGAGGCACTCCATTGCTTCAAGGGATGGGGCTTGGGGAGGGGGTGTAAATTCTTTGCAGTGTAGGCTATACGACTATCAAGAATCTTGTCTCATCCTTCTGGAAATTGACAGTTGATGTTTGTGAATTGTAAGAGTTTAGTATACAGGTGGACTGCTCATTGTATACTTCCTGTATTTTCTATATTTTTTAGCAATCTTATATTTCCAAATTTCCCACATGTCGTATGTTTCCACGCAGCTTCCTGTTTGTTTAATTTCCCCAGACTCATCCGATTACGTAATACCTTAAATCCTCGCAAGTAAGTGCTCGGCTTATTTCCAAATTTAAGCCCATGCCTTGCATGTACCGATACACCCTATTACCGCAGGTCAGTGGATTTGAAAAAAGTTAAACTTCTACGACTAAACAGGAGAGAAGGAATTTGCTGAGCAAGAAAAAGAAATGGAGAAGAAAGTGGATGCCTCCCAACAGCTAATGCGAGAAGAGAGAGAGAGAGAAAGATGCTCAATTCAAATTCTGTAATTCCTATAATTTTAGAACTGAATGTGAGTGGTCACCCTGTATGTGTAGCACATCCTATACACCATAGAATTAAGCCCATCAGTGTTCATAACTAGTCTTGACACGATGTACGATCATGTATTTGTACTTCATAATAGAAGGAAAAGCACACAGAAGAACACAATAAAAATGTTCACTTGAATTTTCGGCGAATAATCGCGTTCGCCGTCATCAAAAGTTAGAAAAATACACAATGACTGCCATCTCAGGGCACTGGAGTCACTTGCAATCAAACATTTCTCCAAGAATTGTGTGCCACTCATAAACATCCAAAATCCTGCTTGTGCAAACATTGATGGCCTGGTGCGGCCGATTCTCGCATCAAAACTTGACAGAAAGTGGGCACTCCAGATGCAACGCATGATATAGATCAGTGGTTCTCACCTCTTGCGCGAATTTCAAAAAAACAATGTAGTGACTCTTATTTTTCTATATAACTTCTTATGAAGGCGAACAAGATTGTTTGCCGAAAATTCAAGTGAACATTTTTATGGTGTTCTTTTGTGTGGTTTTGTGTGCCTTTCCTTCTATTATGTCATGTCTATATCACAGTAAATACCGATTACCGGTTTTGCGTATTTGGACTTCATTTCTGATAGGCCATACTGTACTATTATTAGATGTTATCAGAAGTTCTAGAGCCCCAAATGCAAATTTGATTGGCCCCCACCTTCTGCTTATATGGTGAAAATACCTGTATATAAAGAAGCTCTGTACAAGGAACCAGTTCCATACAAAGAACCTTTTTTTCTCTGCTGTAAAGGTCTTCACGTACTAAAAACCTTCCTTATGAGGAACTAATTATACAACATTGTGTTGACCAAGAAATGAAGACATTTATCAGACGACGAAAAAGGCAGTCTGAACCACAACCCAAAATTGTAACTTTTCCCACCGAACAATGTAAAACTACAGTTTATGCACGCTGTCCTCGCAGTGTAATCAGGAAGCATGTATAGTTTCATTTTGTCGGTTTTTACACTCTGTACAAGGAACTTTGTCACCATTTTGCTCACAGTTCGCTGTTAAGGAACCTTTTTATATAAAGAAACAATGCATTACGTGGTTCGTGATAAAGTAGGCCTCCTAAAATGGAACACATCGAAGAAAAACTCGGCCCGAGTCATTCATTCACTCATTCCCGCACCCCGTTGCAGTTTTAACGAACTCTGCTCAAGCTCACTTCTATTTCTAGTGAGTAGTTATAGATTACTTTCAAAAGCTGGAGACATTATAACTCATGTCAGAAATAGTCTGAAGTACGATAAAGTACTGCTTGCTAGTCTTTTTGGATGATAACTTATAATAATTTCTGCGTTTTTACCATTTTGCCCCTTTCAACTTTGTTGCCATTATTGGGCTTAGAAAATTAATTTGGTCACATCTCATTTTGTAAAGCTTTTTTTTTTTGTATTTTAGTAGTGACTAATATGTAGAAATTTTGGTTGAGTATTTATGTTGTTCAATATTAAAAAAACATCGAAATGTGTTGTTCATCAAAATGCATCAATGTGGGAAAAATTTGACGTCGAAAAATGCAGCTTCGTAAAGACTGCAAGGCTGTGGGGGCATTGAATTATTACGTCATCCAAAAATTGGCTATTTTTAACCCCCCCCCTCCCCTCTTCGTCATCAGTTGCTCAGCCGCACCATACAGTTTATCGATCATCACTAGTAGGCGACCCCCTCCTCCCTTCGTGACGACTCAATACTTGAACGTCCCCTGTACCGAACAGCAAAGTAGACCCAAAACCGAACCGAACAAATCTTAAATGAACCGAACACTTCCGAACCGAACAAAAGTGCACCATACAACGTTTGAAATAATATTTAAAACCTCGGTTCAGAAAGATTCGAATATTTATCAAAATAAAAGTTTCTTAACAAATGCAGGTATGTTACATGGACTTGTAAGTGTACAGATGTGGGAACACGTCTGTTTGAGAAAGAAATCTCCACCTTCTACATTTTCTCTCAAAACTTCTGAAAGGTTAGAGCTGGGAACTTGTGGTATGGACCATCAGAAAGCTGGCTAAAAAAAAACCTTCAAATTGGTGTATTTGAACATTTGTAACATCAAAATTTGTAACATCAAAATCGGTCAATGAGAAGTGAAAATATGTTTGGTTCGGTATTGTTCTTTTGAAAGACCGAACAACCGAACCGACCCTCTCTATTTGGCCATGTTTGAATCGGTTTGTTCGGTTCAGTACAGCCTTAAACAAGAGTATTTTTTTTATTTAACATTGTTTGCAAGTTTGTATCTTGTTTGATTTCAGATAATAAACCCGAATTAAAGTCAATCGGTGTGCAAGTTGAGGAGGTCGAGGACAAGTCGCAACGACCTACTGGTCTTCCAGCCACTCGTCGGTGCACCTTGCCTATGAAATATGGGTCCGTTAAGATTTCATTTCTCAATCTAGTCATCTATAATAAACCTTTCATTAATTCTTTAATCATTATTCTGTATCACTAGTACTACCAAACCACCATCCTCGTACACGCTTGTGTTCAACTTTTCTAATAAGTACGTGATGTGTGCTTTTGTTTATGTTTTTTTACGCTTAGGTTTCAAAGTAAAGGATATTTACCGTTCCAATATCCTTGCAAATTTTCGACAGTCAGGTTTTTCTGGAGTTGGAGGGGCTCAGAACGACTGTCTTCAAAACCTCGATTGCCACAAAAGCTTCCGCACATTTTTGCACAAATCAAGACGCATAAAGAAGGTTCACCCTTGAGATTAATTACTTCGTCAAGAGGCGGCCCGGGGCAAAAGTTAGATTGGCTGGTGGCAGATCGGCTTAAAAAGTATTTTCGTGTCCCCCTGTAGGATACTGAAAACTGCTGACCTGCTACGTGAAGTTGAAAATATCAAGGTCGAAGAAATGAAATTCTAGTGTCGTATGACGTGGAAAAACTTTTTCCGAGCCTAACGTACCGACTCATTTTAAGAAAGCTGGAGTTCCTGATGAAGTGTACGAGACAGACAGGGCATTACTGAAAGCACTCCTTGCGCACATTTACGTGGAATATGAAGGAGTCACGTTTTGGCAAACCAATGGTGCCCCGATGGGGTACCGATGGGGTACTCGTGCTCAACTGTGGTCGCTGAAATGGTGATCCAGTTCCTCAACGCCTTTATAATTAAAACCTTCTCAAAATGAAGCTATGGAGGAGGTTTGTGGATGACACTCTTTCCATACAGAAGAAAGGGCAGTCCGCCAATGTGCAACGGGTCCTAAATGCATGGACTGAGGATATTGGCTTCACGTATGAAGAATTGGAAAATAAGATATCATTTTTGGATGTCGTACTGGAGAGAACGGAGAGCGGCAGGATTGTTTACCAGCCTTACCGTAAACCGACAACAACAGGAAGAGGTATCCCCTAAAACTCAGGGCACCTGGTGGGCCAGTTAAAAGCAATAGCCCAGAATGTGTTCATCAGAATGATGCAAAACTCGGCGAGCCTAGACGTAGCAAGGAAACATCTGTACGAGACCAAAGGAAGGTTCGTTGGGTTAGGCTATCCACCCAGGTGCCTAAACTGAATGATTAGTCGAGCAGTAGGCATGAAGAAAGCTGGAGTATGGAAGGCAGACCACCGATACAAGATCAAGGATACGGAAGAAGGACCAAGAGTGGCAGTTACGTATATAGAAGGCATTACGGACAAAGTTCAAGGTGTGCTTAGAAAAAATGGTTTTACATCAAACGTCAAGTACGCAAAGGGCATGAAGGATCACCTGATGAAAAAGCATGCCTATCCTGATGCCATAACAAGAAAAAGAAGTGAAGCCATTGAGCAAGAAGATGAAGCCCTGAAGCACATTAAGAACACTTGTGAAGGCGTTTACAGAGTTCCATGTGGGGATTGTGCTGCTGTTTATGTGGGAGAGACAAGAAAAGGTACACGTACGAGGGTCAAACAGCACATGGCAGACACCAGGAATGAAGTTGTAACTAATGGCATAGCAGTCCACCACCCCGGAGGCAGGAAGGGGTGCGACGTGCGACTACGTCGCAGATAATCTGGTACAGTCGCAGACAAAACGTGCCGTTTTGACCAAATCTCTGCCGTTTCGTCAATTTTTGACCGATTTGGACATTCTATTACACCATTTTAATTATCTCGACAAGACCTTTCCATTGATGGAAGAGCCAGATCAATAGGATAAGGTATTGAAAAATTATACAGTAAAAACCAATAAATTTGTGGGTAACCATACAAAAAAATAGATTAGCTGCAGATAATTTTTCCCCGACAATTCGTGTCGCAGACAGTGGCAGAAAATTCTGCTTTGGGGTCCACCACACGGAAACTCGACACCAAATCAACTGGGAAGGCACTGTGACACTCCTCAAGTCCAACTCTAACAATGATGTGCCTCTGAGAAGCCTTGAATCCCTGGCTATTCAACACCACAGCCGAGAGAAGGCTGTGCTGATGAATATCCAGAGACCGTCAAACCCAAACATTCAGTTCCTGCTGAGAGGAGAATTTAATAAGTTGCTGCGGGAGAAGTGGTGGACTGGCCTGCAAGTTACGGAGGCTATGGCATCGCGCCGTGTTCCAACGAACGATAGCAGCAGACGAACGATCACGACGAAGTAAACTGTGATGTGGTAGCCTGATGAAGACAGTCGTTCTGAGCCCCTCCAACTCCAGACTGTCGAACATTTGCAAGGATATTGGAACGGTAAATATCCTTTACTTTGAAATCTAAGCGTAAAAAAACGTAAACATGAACTTAAATTTTCAAAGTAAGCGATGTGACATTTTTAGATGTGTGCTTTGCTGTACGGACGTGCTTCTGTGCATTCGGAAAGTGAAGTCAGGCAAGATATAATAACAAACAGCTCAACGGTTGGGGGGGCTACGAGCCTACGTATGTTAAGACAACCAAGCGCTTCACACAAATTCCTACATTTTAACTCTTCCCATTTTCTTTTTCTATTTTTACTATTTTGTCCTATATTTTCAACAACTTTTAAGTATTGCAAAATTGGTTCGTTGCATCTAATCATAACTTAATTATGCGCAGGGCCAAACAAATTATGCAAATATTGAATGCACCTCCGTGTGTGCAGGTCTTCTGTTAAGCAATTTGTTAATGTTGTAAAGTGCAAGACTCAAACACAATCTCAGCAGCAACAGACGGGCTGCATTTGACGTAGTTCAAAAGACACTTGGCTAATCAACAATTTATGGAAATACGTCTTCAGCAATGGAAGATGCTGTTAGGATGCTTTGTGAAAGCTATTTCAAGAGACTATTCCCATAGCTGCGGACAGTACATTCTTGGTATTGAAGAATACAACACCTTCTGGAGAAGAAAGAAACCCTGCTACAACTGTTTAAACCCAATTGTCGAATAAGTTATTTATAAGGCTGTATTGATACGTCTACCGATCCGATACAGATAACAATCTGATATCGCATGATGTATGTTATACCGATCCGATACTGATTTTATTTTATGTAAGACTTTGTGTTGAGCTTTTTTGTTTCCGAAAACGTGGCAGTCTGAAGGCAGGGAACACAAAGTTCTCGATGCCGATTCCTATTTCGTTCAGGATGAAATGAAATGTTGCGCTTCCGTTTCCGGAATCCTAGTAGTCAGCAGACAGTTCTCTATAACAGCAGTGTTAAAGTGTGGTATGTGTAAAGAATCGTTAATGAATGCCGAGACTGATACATTGAATATCTGCAGATATACCGATATGGTATCTGCATCTGTATAGCCTTAGTTATTTACTTTAGTGTATAGAGCTGAAACCATAATTCATGTGTAGCACAACAAACTAAACTCTTTTAAACTGTTATAGAATTTGCCGCGACTGTGGCCTCCGGTTTTTGTTAGCTTTGTCGCTCACTCTTTCGCAAAGGTCGTTGTTCATATCTTTGCGAGAGAGTGAGCAACAAAGCTGACAAATTACGGAGGCCACAGTCGCCGCAAATTTTAAAACACTATGAGCGCAAGTGTTATGTAGAAACAAAAAATTTGTAACCTAGAAACCTAAGGAAAACAGTTGGAAGGAAATATAACATCATAATCCTTCAAAGGTGTCGAAAATTAGCTGAATTTGGTGAGGTTGTGCATTAGAATTATGAATTTTTCCGATAAAGTTTCGAGATAGTGTTTGTTGGCAGACACAATGATTTACTGTGGCCATTAATAATAATTTCCGCAGAAAATTTTAAAGCTTTTACTGAGGTGGGGGGAAATTTTTTTGGTGCCAATTCCAAAACCCCTTAATTTCATGTCCTATAAAAAAAAAATAAGTGCTTTTTGATAGTTGTTTGTGTCCAATTTGAAATTGACAGAAAAGTTTAAATTTAGCTCTATGCCAGCTCTTAATATCTCATAAACTTTAAAAGGGAAAACCAAAACCGAGAAGAACCAATCCGATAAGATACTGATGTTGACGCCGATAATAATTATAAAAAATACAAAATAAATAAAATCACAACTAAAAATTTAATTTCCGTATAAATGCAACTTCAGTTTCGGGTTTCGCATAGGTTCCAGCTCCAGAGATTATACGAAATGTTCTTAGCAGCAATAATAGCATTTTTACTCTTATGGATTCGGTATTTTCATATTCTACTTAGATTTTAGTTGGTCCTTGTAAAACTTAAAAGTGTCAGAACCATCACGTGCTACATTTTCATTACAAACTGAGCAAATAGCTTTGCTTTTCTCACTTGGTTGTTGCTTTTGTCGCACTTTGTGTCAGTTTTGTGGGGAAAAGAGTTGTTTCTTGGCGTAACGAATGCCTGTTTCGGAAGCCTCACAGTGGTCCGATACCGATATGGCAAAAACACCGATAAATGCTGATATCAATATCAGACTATCCCTAAACTCAATGACCTTGCTTACTAGTAATTAGTCTCCCATTTCAAAGGCATCCTGTCACCTGCATTTGCCTAAGTATTTTGTAACATAAAAGTGATAAGTGTGGTCAATAATTTTTTTTTCTCGTAGATCGTATATTCTTTGGGATAAAGATGAAGACAGCGACCCTGACTATTGTCCTCGGGAAAATTCTCGACTGAAGGATGACCAAAAGCGTAAAGGTATGTTGCAGGTCTTGGAGAATTAACATAAAAATTAAAGTGAAGTGGTTGTTCCCTAACCATAGTTGTTTAACAAGAGGCTGTTTCTCCAAGCTTTTTTAGAATTTGCTGCAGTTGGGTGGCATTAATCTTCTTCGCGTTGCCAGAAATCCTGTAATACAACACGATGAAGAGCATTGTTGACCAATAGTATTGGATTATGGTGTATTTTAATTGTGTTTAAGAACACTGTATTGTCTTACATGTCAGGCTGCACCCTGACTAGCACAGTACAAAAACAGTACACTTACATACCGCACATTTTCGAGTATCTACCACTTTTCCATAGTGGTAAATGCACGCTGTCATTTATCTATCTTGTTCAAAAAATGCCCTTGGTTCCCCTGGCTGCGATTAAACAGTTAAACATAATAAAAGAAAAGTACATATTTCTACTCTTTTTATATTTTTTTTATTTACCCACCTTTTGCAGTAATAGAAGGAAAAAAATACTCTTGAGTGACTTCCAACATGGCAGCCATCCAAACGTCTAATCCAACCTTCGTGCTGGTAAATAACAATGCTCCGTTACGGAACAAAGCAATACGAAATAACATTGAGCCAAATCAAAGACATATTAATATTTTCCACATAAAAACCTACATTTACATGAAGGAAAAAACCAAGATTAGAAAAATGAATGCTAACGTTTTACGAGTCAGTGGGGTTAATTCTGATGGTTAACTTTTCAATTATCAGTCAACTAGTGTTGCACGGTAAATCGGTACTCATGGTATTGACGGTAAAAAAAACATTACGGTATCAGTGTTGTTCCTTTCAGCACCGCGGTATTAACGTGATTATGATGCAGACGACCAGTCACGGACTAGCTTTGCCTTCTTTTTGTTTTTTGATGGCAGCAATTCTTTTAACTAAACAAGTAAATGCCGATACGGAGGTGTGAAAGCGACTGAAATCCGATCCCACTGATAGACTGAGGAAGTGCCCACATTGCGGAATGGGGGGGAAGGGGCGAGAGGGAACAGCTCTTCTGAAAACAAGTGTGTCCGAGCGTGTTTGTGTCGTTGTCGCATCGACAACAAGAAGAAAGCAAAGTCTGGCTACTACTAAAAAAATTAAATGCAAAGAGCCATGTTGGGAGCTATTTTAGTTTTTAATGCAATGAAAACAAACATCCCGTTTAAGTAAATTTTTGACAAAATAGATGTTTTCAATAATTTTCAATTGTTTAACCATCAATATTTGTCAAACAGTGTTGATTCTTTTGTGCTCAAGTGGATAATCGCGCAAATTTATTTCCTAAATTATCGTGATAATACCGTGGACTGCCACTTTCAGAACCGTACCGTATCGTCCTGCAAAACTTAATACCGTGCAACACTACAGTCAACCCATGGTAGCACCACTTATAAACCGGAAGTGGGTTTAAGGTCGAAATAATTTGAAAACCGTGCGGCTTATATGCAGTCTGGTTGATTCGTACCTTTCCTTCCCCCCCCCCTCCCTAATATGTTAGTGTTGCTTGCTGGTTCAATTTTATTTTTTTATTTTTTTTATTTTATTATTTTTGCTTTCCCTCCTTCCCCCTCCCTCACCTCCTTTGCACTTTCCTTTTTGCTTTTCTACCCTCAGCATTACTAACTTACTACCTTCCCTTCGAATTTTTGACCTTCCTTAACTCCCAGAATTCACTGCGGCACTCTATTCAAAATGGCGACCTGGTAAAGTGCTTGTTGAGTGTGTGAGTTTTTATTTTTTTTAACCTTTGAAAATGGAGCCAACCACTGTATTCTTCCGAAATATTAGGTACCAGTATTTGTAACGTTTTATGCGTCGAGCTTGAGTGTCTTTTTTTAACAATACATAACGCTTTTTTTTAACCATTCGTATATCGTCTGAAAAAGCCTTAGTTTTCTGGTGCGGTAGCAAACTAATGCAGTATGCCCTCTTTGCAACAAATAACCTAACGGTACTGCACCAAAAAATGGTTCTTGTTACAGAAGTTTGTAGTACAAATCTCTTAACGAAGCAATGTCTATATTCCTTATGGAGAATTTGTAAACACTCAAGATAAACATGGAACTAAATTTTTGTAGCTAGATTTTAATTTTATTGCAGAGGATAGTATGAATGAACTCAACAGTATATAATTTAACTAGTTTTATACCGCTTAGTGAAATAAAAAGTTTTGCTTTGGTTCGGATAAATTGCTTTTTTTTAGGGGTGTGCGAGTACCATAATTTTAATTCGAGCCGAGCTGAGTTTGCAATAGAAATCGAGTATTGAGCCAGTTCGAGTATTTGGCGAACACTGTTATTTTACAAGTGTCTTTTTAATTTGTCAGGATACAGCTAAGATGCTGCTGAACTGGCTGTGTGGGTCAACGTGTACAAATGGCTTTCCAGTTTTTAGGACATAACTTAAAAATGGTTTGAGCTACTGACTTTTACTTGACACCATCGGAAAGCTCTCATTGAGATGATGAATTCGGTGTATTTGAATGTCAAAATAGGTCAAAAATTGGCAAAGTTATTGCATTTTCGGCAGATTCTTGTTTTCCAAGTATGGATGCAAGCGACAGTTCGAGTACATGTTGCATACTCTGCTCAACTTGAATTTTTTGAGTATCCCACATCCCTACCTTTTTTACCGTCGGATGAATTTGAATATTTCTTCATCGGTAGAGTGTTCCATAAATTGGTGGTTTTAGTACGTGAATAGATCTCAACAAAACTAAAAATGTGTATGTTTAAGGCCACGCAAAGTAAAAAAACTGGTTCTCAGGCCCTCCCGCATCGATTTTTTGTAAGAAATAAAAATAATTGATGCGGCATTTATTAGTGACTTTTCCAAAGGCAACATTAGTCTGATCACTATTGTTGTATCAATGCTACACAATCCTCCGCATCAACTAAAAAGCTTTGCATCAAATTATTTTTTGGGGGTTTCTGAAATCCGATTCTTGCTTGCTTCAAGTAAAATTTTCTGAAAAATAGCTTTTTAAATGCTGTGTTGAAGCAATTTGGCCATTTTTTTTCAATGTGAGGAGTCAACACCTATTACTTAAAGTAAGATCTTTGCTTCAATGAGAAATAAAAGCTTTAACTACTATTTGGATGGATTGCTTACGGAAGACGAACGAGTCGTTACATCACGTGTGCTGGCGTTCTTGTGTTTTAGTTCTGAAAACTACAGAAACTACAAAAACGGTAATTCAGGATTGCATTAGTATCAGTGCAAACTAAATGTGTGACAAAAACTTTACGGGTGTAAGTCAACCAATTGAAATCGTCAAACACACCTTTGATAATCACGCCTTGTTCGTTCAATAAAAAACATCAGTATGAAAATGGCTTCTTTTTTTTACCACAAAATGTGTTTCAAAATATTTAAAAATCTTATCCCTTGACAGTTTTCAACTTTCTATGCCCGAGAACCGAAGTTGTTAAAAAAAAAACCCTCATCCCTCGTTAGTATTCAACTTTCTGTGCACGAGAACCATTTTTTTAACTTTGCATGGCGTAATATGGAGACGTTTTTGTTAAATACTGACATTCTTTACATACATAGCTGGATTTCCATCGTGTAAAAGAAGGTGGCCAACCAAATGGTTAAAAATTTTTCGCTGTAGGAGAAATACGTATGTGGTTATTGTGGTTCGTTATGTCAAGAGGGTAATGAAATAAATAAATTTCCATCAAATAGTCGATGTGTGGGCTCTATTAAAGTTCAGTGAACCAAATCGCATATCAGAATTTTCAGAATAAATGACATTTTTCCAAAAACCTCATAGTTGGGGTATTTTTGGGTTTAAGTACTGAATTTAGAAAAGTGGTAAAAAACAACAAAACATTAATCAAAACATGGAAAAATAACCACTTTAATGATATAGTTGATACCTTTTTCAGTTTCTCCGTTGGCCAAAGGATTCAACTTAGCGTTGAATAAACCATTGCGTCGGTCACTTTACTTTGGCTGTGAAATATAGTACTTAACAGTCAAATACGCTCTGCCAAACTTAATCCAAGCGTCCAGTTACGGAATCTTGCTACTCTTCTGGCGAATTTTGGACTGTTTCTACGAATTATGTTCTTCAGGCCAAGTCAAAGGACTTGCACAAAAAGTTCACCTCATCTCACCACCGCACCTTACAATACCATCCACAACATTTGATTCACCCACTACATCTCAATCGGTTTTGGCGTCCAGTTCGCTCCCAAGCTCACTGTCTGAGACATACTCTTGGTAGCTGCTGCTGGCCGAGACAGGAGACTCAATTTTTCTGTTGCAAATTCCGCTCTGCTTGACTCGAATTAAAATTATTGTTAATTAAAAATAAATAAAGTATGGTTACCGTTGAGCGACCTATCCTCCATTCCTTACCCCCCCCCCCCCCACTTCCCCTCCACCACACTTTTTAGCCAATTTTGTAATGTGACTGTCAAGTGAGAGATAATCCTCTTGGGCCGCTATAGTGGTTCTCGGGAAGTGCTGAAAAAAAGTGGGCGGTGGTTTTATTTTACATTTTATTCGTGATTTTTCAGATGTGGGCCATGGCTTTTTATTTTACCAAACAAGACAAAATCAGCAGCTTATATTTTGTTGTGGTGTACAATATATTATGTTGTAATGCCAGGATACGCGTGAAAAAGTTGCATATTTGATAAAAGTCTTTCTTTGGATGCGACTTTTTAGTTGTGACATGCCTCTGAACGACTCTTAGATTCGTTTCGAGGCGATCATGTGAATGGAGCAGAGACCTGATGTGGTCATCGGCTCCAGGAAATGTTTGGTGAAAGTGCTGATAAGTGATCGGACATTTTTTTTTAGACAATGTCATAAAAAACGTTTCATGCTTTAAGAAAAAAACCCATGCGTGCGCTCCCGAGAACCACTAATTAATATTTAGCGGCCTTATCATCAGTCGCTCCTATACATGAAACAACGGTAAAAAACTATGCTACTCTGTTGAAACAGCTAAATAAAAATAGCACTTGGGGGAAAAATGTATTAACTTGGGTTTGTCTTGAAAAGAAATAACTTGTGGGTTGGTTTATTGTTAAAAATAAGAAGTGGAAAAAAATGCATGTACTAACCATCCCTAGTTTTTATTTCAATGTGACTGCAACCAAACATTTTTCTTCCTTGGCTCAAATTATCATCAGTGTACGTATCAACTGCTTCTAATATTTCGAATGGTTTCCAAATATTCTAAATATGATGATTATTAAGTTTTTCATGGAAAACATCGTTATTATTGCTAATGTGAAACCATTTCAAGCTCAAAACTATTCCTCCACTAATTCCGCTCATTTTCACATAAAAGACACTACAGTGTCTTGTGAGTGTTGAACTGCTGGCTGCAGTTTTCAAGGCACGTGAATTATTAAGTTCTTTCTGGCTGCATCCTTTCTCACTGTTGGAATCTACTAAGGCTGTACCGAACAGATTTAGTCAAATAGATTTTGTCAGATTTTGTGCTGATCGGCAAAAATCGGTACGGTGAACAAAAACCTACAGATTTTCGATTTTTGCCAGGCCCTTGACAATAAATAAATTCTGTTTCACCGCATGTTTTGTTACTTTTTGTTTTAATTTAGGCTAGGCCTACATGTTTACATTGTGTAGACCAAGGTTAATTACATACATTTATTTGGGTAAAAAAAATGTATTCCTATGTTTGTATTAGCCTACAAATTTGTTAGCCTACAAGTTTGTGTAAGGCAGAAAAAAAAATTGTTAAAAATCGGTAGCGATCTTTTCGGTTAAATCGGATCGGTACACCAATCAATTTGTGGCTGATCGGATCGGAATCTGTTTGGCAGAAAAAATGCAGATTGGTACAGCCTTAGAATCTAAATTCAAATTCGCGTCCAATCGTGCCTCCAGCTGGAGGTGGAACTGATTGGATGCGAATTTGAATTTTGATTCCAAGAGTGAGAAAAGAAAAGAGCCAGAAAGAAGTTAATAATTCAAGTGCCTGACAAAAACTGTAGTCAACAATTGAAAATTTGCCAGACGTAAGTGTTTTTAGTGTGAAAATGAGCGGAATTAGTGGAGTGATTAGTTTTGCGGTTAAGGTTTTCCCATTGTTCTTTCCGTTTCGTAAGTTCTGCCCTCACAGCTGACTGTACTGCCCACTTTGGAATGGCTAAAAATGTGTTGCTTCCAGGACTTGCGAGGGCGTATACACTGCTTCCCCAGGCACTCATTCGGCGTCAACTCCTTTCCAACTTTATCTTTCTGAATCCTCCATTATTACCAGTCTCACAATGATTTTCCCCCCAGGGATTTGGGGGGGGGGTTAAGAAGAAAGCATAGCTCGGGCTTAATTTTGTCGTCTTAATGATATTACAGAAAATATGCAAAAAAAGGTAAGAATTATTTAAAAAATAAAAATCCGTGCTGTACTGACCATGTTATCGTCATGGCAAGATGCAGGCGGAAGCGAGATAGAAAAGTAAAATTCTAAGGAATGTAAATTAGTCTGCCAAATTTACAATATCTGACTAGTGCCAAGGTTCATAATACTGTAGTTTCATCAAATTTATTTCTGGAGATTAAAATGAAAATTACATATCAGCATTAGAGTACAGGTATTTGGTTGTTGACCTGTCTAGCAAGATAACTTGGCAATTGGAGGGTGAGATACACAAGATTGTGTCCTGATGCCAAAAAAAAACCCGCAAAGAGCACATGCATTGGAAGAGAATTTAAATTTTCGGCAATATTGGCTTGCCTTGGTCACAATTAAAAACCGTGTATGCAATAAAAATGGATGGATGAAGCAAAGCTGCTTGCTTAACCAACGCCATTCATCTTGCAATGACATTTGATTTGTTAAATTAAAGTGAATCACCGTTATCATTTGGTTTTACTTTTGTAGTGGGACGTCCCAAAAAAAATCCTGAAAATCCTTCTGCTAGCGATCCCACTTGTAAGATGGCAAGGAACAAAGATTGTCCATTTGCTTGTGAGGTGAGTTATAACTAAAACCTTATTATGGTTAACACAAGTCCAGCCTGGTTGTATGTAAGGTAAGTAAGTTCTATAGATTTGGAACGAAGCCCTCAACGAGTTTACAATATTGCAAGGGTGCGAAATTAGCACCCGCCCACTGGACAATGCTCGTAATTTTTTGGGAGATATGGTAGTTTTGTAAATTTACTAGAAAATTCTAAAACAAAAGCTAGTAATCTCTTTAAATAAAAATAAATTAAAAATAGATTTCTATTTGTTCGAAACTATACATTAGGCCACTTAAAAAAAGAAAGTTGGTTCTTGGGCCTTTTTCTTAAGAAAGCTGTGCAGACGGGTAGAATTTTATTTTTTTAATTTTTCGGCTCTTTTTCTTTACACATTGAAGAATAATTTTTTTATTTGGGGTAAAATAAGAACACTGCCTCATAATTCGGCTTACCACGTATCCATAAAATGATTTAACGACAGGAATGGTTTTTTTTTGTTCATTTGTCACTAAAGACCATTTTTTTATCTATAACTGCTATTTTTTCCGTGTTTTTTCTTCTATTTTCCGTCAAAAAATCTGTGCGGGTGGGGCCTGAGAACCAACTTTTCTGTTTTTAATGGCCTTACCTGTAAATTTTAGTATTTTTACTCTCAAAATGCTTTTCCTCTGGAAATTTTAATTTCAACCAATCACTAGCCAGCTCGCTAACCCCGAAGTGTGGTCCTGCACTTCCCTCCAACAAAACCATAGTGCGCATGTTCATGGTATCTTTTACACTCAGGCGCTCTCCTAGTACGGTCATGCGCCGCTGCTCCCTGTACCCTTCACATTGTTATCTACATCTGACGAACGGTCCTTCTGGACGTGCGCTCCTGTCTCCTTCTACTGTTCACGTACGAACTATGTTTGACTAGCCGGTGGTGAAGCTGATGGACGCAACACGCCGATGAACCGGCTTGGTTGCGTCTACACTGCCGTTTGAGCCCCGCTGCCCATCGTTGACAACCAGCTATTGTCGTTGTGACTGAACGAATCTTTGAATTGGCACTGCAGGTGCCTGAACCTGAAGCACCGCTGCAGCGATTATCACATCCATCCATGCACGGTGTGCATGCCCCTTGTTGCCGATAATTGGATTCTCTCTTGGAAACAATGCAAATTCCTGGATTATTATGCTTGATTTTTATGTGCATAGGCTTGATATGCCAATGCGCCTGATTGCCTCGCCGGCAAGTGTCCTACCTGCTCCGGCAAGTTGCTGATGAATTCACCGTCTTTGAATACTTGATCACTTCAAAATGATCGGCTATTTTGGTGCGCAACAAGGACGACGCCATGAGCGTTAGGATGGGAAACACACCTGCTGGAAAGCTGCCTGCCCTGGTTCGCCGTCTCACCTGGCATCAGTGTCTCACAGCATCTAGCTGTCCTGCCATCCGGACTTGATTGCTTCATCGCCAATACACCAGCGGCACCGGACGACTTCCGATGATCAAGCCCACTTCAATCCATCACCATCTACTTTGAAGGCTGAAAATATTCTCGAACTTCAAGAATTTGTATTCTCTGAAGCTGAAAATCACCAAAGCAGTCGTGTGTCAGATGCAGTAACAATTTCGCCAAACTAGTAAGCTTGGCCGAGCCAACAAAACTCATCGTGACGCTCTTCAATTTGAGTTCGACAGTTTAAAGCACACTTTAAAGAAGCACACATTTCGTCACCCGTTTGGGGTTTTTCTTCTGTCAATCCGACAATCAAACGGGAGCTGTCTTACACGCACCGTTAGCAATAGACAAATGACGAAAAGACAAAAAATGAAAAGATGGTTAGGGTGTAGCTACCAGAATGAGGTATACTGGCGGAATGCCCCTTTTATACCCAAGACTGGTTACGAAGTAGTTCATAGATGGTTCCACTAAATATCCCATGAGCCTCTAGTACCATGAGACCCCTCCTGTAGTGATGACGTCACCAGCATGCTAACCAAACCAAGGTTACATTATGTTGTAAAGGTCACAATTTAATACAAGTTAATATTAGCGTGATATCAAGACATATTCTGTAGCTTTATTTAATACTAACTATAGCAGTTCCGCACAAAAAATCACGCACATTTCCACAAACTAGACACTTACTCCTATGTCCAGTAGGGATGGGTCGGTAACCGAAACCGAAACCGAATTTTCGGTTTTTACTGAAAACTGACACCAAAACCGATTCGGATTTTGTGTCGGTTTTTCGAACGGTGTTCGAAAACCAAAAAAATGATTTGTTGTTTTACATTTTTTTAATAATTATCATTTTCTACGTATAAATGACAGCAAAGCTCCTAGCTATTAAAACGAAAATAGTAGAGGAAAATGGCACCACAGCTATACCCACGGTCTATGACGCTGCTGAAAGTGAAAGCAGGAGTAAGTTGAAGCTAGCAATACAACTGTTGCAAGAAAAAAAATTAGGAAAATCTGGTTGGGGTGGATGGTAGCAAAAACCGATACCGAAACCGAACCCGAGGTTTTTTGGGCGTGAAAACCGAAACCGGAACCGAAATCAAAAAAAATGAAACCGACCCATCCCTAATGTCCAGCAAATTTGCAACAACTAATTGTTGTCATTATCAGGCTTTTAAGGTTGATTTAGTCCCTGATCACATCTTGCTTCAATGTTGTTTACAACTTACAAGCCGGTTTTGAATACGCCCGTAATCGTGGCCTACTACATTTTTCGGCCCGCTGCACGTCGGTATTCTGCTTGCTTAGTTCCCATCGCCTACTCAATTCTCGTTCCAGTCCAACGTTAACCAGGTGGTCCACGTTAGGATTTGATGGTCCTTGAATGTTCATGAGTGTTTTTTTTTATGCAATTCATGTTGTTTAATTGCTACTGATTCCAGGCACCGAAGATGTTTATCTCTTGCTGAGTTTGAGCTCAAAAGCGTCCTGGTTTTTTCCCAATCAATTCCATGCAATGCACTGCTATTCCGTTGTCCTTCTTATTTCTCACATTTGCCATGTGTTGTGCCAGTCTCACTCGTACTCCTTTTCTGGTCTCACCGATATATACTGCCTCACAGTCATTGCATGGGACACGGTACGCTGCTTCTCTCGTATTCGCAACACGTCCCATCGCCTGTTCATCCTTCTCCTTTTGTGTCATGTGAGCTTGATGTTGGACAGTCACACTTTTCTTTACTTTGTTGCTAATACGTTTTTTCAAGCCTTCCACGTTCTTCAAGCATTCATTCAAGCCTCGCTTCCTCAAGACGTCTAGAATCTGGCCAGTCACTCTCTCAACTCACTCGTGGTTTTTCTTCTCTCTTCGTAGTCCTGCTGTCACACTCATTCACTTCTCGCTCTCTTCTTTTAGCTGACGACACAATCGAGTATGCATTTTTCTTAAGTCGATCAGCATTCCCCCTGGGTATCTCAGTCCAAGAAACTTTTCTTTTGCCTCATCCAAGCACGGCCCTGTTTTTTCCATTTCAATAGTGTGTCTCACTTGCCTAACAAATTCATTTTGGGCAATATCTCATGAGTTGTCCTTTCGGATGGCCCGAGTTGTAAGGGATGGCCCTCTTCGTCGACATTGATTTCACATACGGTTCAAATTTTAATCTTCCTCCCGCACTCCTCTTCACTCTTACATCCAGAAATGGGAGGGACCCATTTTCTTTCTTGTCTGCCTTAAAGACCAGTCCACACCTCCAGTGTTAACTTTCTCCATATTAAGGACCCGTACTTTCTGCGATTTTGCGGAATCGCAAAATTCGCAACTTGTTTACTAATAAGAATTTTCACCCCATTTTTCAATTGGGGAAGTATACACTGTTTGCTGAAACCAATAATTAAAATTTGTGGTCACAAAATTTTCATTTTCCCACAAAATTCGCAATTTTTGCACAAATAAATAAATAATGACTTACTTTTCATCAAAATTTTATGAACTTTGCAGTAAAATAACGTTAATTACAGCTGTTTTGAAGTGGAAAGTGGAACATAAATTTTTAAATCTTTATCCATATTGTACACCACTTACAAGACCTGTTTTAGGCCATTTTCTGTCAACAATTTTGGTAGGTTTTTTTTTTGTTGTTGCAAAATTCAGCAAATCTAGCAACATGTTACGTCGCAAAATTACCTTTTTCCACCGCACATTTTAAAAATTCTCGCAACAAATGTTGTCGCAAAATTTTGCTTAAAAATATCGCGGAAATTACGAGTCCCTATCCATAATGCATTCTAGTTATCTTTGCTTTATCACCACGAAAACATCAACGAATCGCTTCCATATCATTACTCCCAAACCAGACCCTCGGACCATCTCGTCAAAGTGCTGTAAAACCATCTCGGCAATGATGGGCGAACTGGAGTAGCCCATTGGAGCTCCAATAACATGCCAATACTCCAAACTCCACATAAATCGAGGCTAGAAGCACTTTTAACAGAGCCCTTTCCTTCTCAAATTCTTTCATTGGTACACCCCACCTTCGTCTCGAGAATGCGAGCATCTCTAATATCAACCGGAAGGAAGAAAATGGGTCACTCCCATCCCTGGATATAAGAGTGAAGAGGAGTGAGAGAGGAAGTTTGAAACTTGAACCGTATGTGAAACCAATGTCGACGAAGAGGGTCCATCCCGTACAACTCGGGCCATCTGAAAGAACAACTCAAGAGATATTGCCCAAAATGAATTTGTTAGGCTAGTGAGAAACACTAGTGAAATGGGAAAAATGGGGCCGTTCTTGGATGAGGCAAAAGAAAAGTTTCTTGGACTGGGATACCCAGGGGGAATGCTGAAACTGCTTAAAAAGAATGCATACTCGATTGTGTCGTCAGCTAAAAGAAGAGAACAAGAAGTAAATGAGTGTGACAGCAAGACTACGAAGAGAGAAGAAAAACCACGAGTGAGTTGAGAGAGTGACTGGCCAGATTCTAGACGTCTTGAGGAAGCGAGGCTTGAATGCGTGCTTGAAGAACATGGAGGGCTTGAAAAAAACGTATTAGCAACAAAGTGAAGAAAAGTGTGACTGTCAAACATCAAGCTCACATGAAACAAGGATGAACAGGCGATGGGACGTGTTGCGAATACGAGAGAAGTGGTGTACCGTGTCCCATGCAATGACTGAGCCATTATATATTAGTGAGACCAGACAGAAAAGGAGTATGAGTGAGACTGGCACAACACGTGGCAAATGTAAGAAATAAGAAGGACAACGGAATAGCACTGTATTGCATGGAGACACATCACACAATAGATTGTAAAAAAAACCAGGACGCTTTTGAGCTCAAACTCAGCAAGTGATAAATATCTTAGGTGCCTGGAATTAAACAACATGAATTGCATAAAAAACCACTCATGAACATTCAAGGACCTTTATCAAATCCTAACGTGGACCACCTGGTTAACGTTGGACTGGAACGAGAATTGAGTAGGCGATGGGAACTAAGCGAAGCAGAATGCCGACGTGCAACGGCCCGAAAAATGTTATTAGGCCACGATTACTGGCGAATTTGAAAACGGCGCTTGTAAATAACGTTGAAGCAAGATGTGATCAGGGACTAAATCAACCTTAAAAGCCTGATGATGACAACAGTTAGTTGTTGAAAATTTGCTGGACATAGGAGTAAGTGTCTAGTTTGTGGAAATGTGCGTGATTTTTTGGTGAATTGACTTTTTCGGAACTACCTGTATAGCAATATTTAAGAAGTCCAAAGCCAGTTGTACCCGGCGACTGGCGTGCTACTATGGCTTTAGGTTAGGTTAAGGTACAATATGCAAGGAGAGAGAATCTCACGTTGCGTACTAGAAAGATTTCTTGTCCATGAAATTATCCAGCCTAGATTGTTGACATTTATTTGTCATATGATGTTGGTAACAGATTACACTTACAGGTAAATCATTTTCGATTCGCTGATAACTCTTTTGCACCCAACAACACTTTTCCTTGCCTCTAGAGAATGGAAATCGCCTGGCCTGTTACTCTGCCTCAAGCGGATGAACGTGATTTGCCACTCATTCCGGCACTAAACTACCACGATTCTTGAACTAATTTGTAGATGACGCTGTGACGGATTTTTCCCATGAGCCAATTTTTTTTGTTTCCTCAAGTAGAATAAAGATTATAAAGAACTAGTGGACAGTGGAGAGTATGCTCATAAATTTGCCTCTGTGTACACAAACTTGTTACCAGTCCAGTTTACCAAGTATTGTAGATTCTTTAGAGTTCAGTCTGGTATCATTAGCAACACAAATTTCAAATTTCAGTTGTTGATCAGTCACATGCAATAATCTAGTATGTTGCTTGTAGATGTTAAATTGTGACCGCTCAGATTGTCTAGACGTTGTCTCTTCTTATGTCATGAAAGTTGCGTAAAATCTTGTAAACCTCGACAAGGTCACCACTTGTCGTTTTCAAAGGTGGGACAGTTTTGCTCGATGGCGATGGAATCTATTCTCCCATCAGCAAATCCTAACTGCAGTGTAAATTAGGAATGTTCACCCTTGCCCTTTGCCATAAAAGCTCATCTGAACTTTGGCTCATAAGTGAACAAGCCGCATTTATCCGCAGGAATTCTGATCGACGGTGGAAGCCGTCGCCGAGGTCAGTTGCCCATCGCCTGGTGCCTGCTGTCTTGTCACAGCAACAAGGCCACCGGCCCCACTCAGAACTTATTTTTCTAATTGCCGGGAAGAAAAATACACTACCTGTAAATTTCTTGCATTTAGTTCCTGAGTGCCTGTTACCCTGTAGGAAATAAAAACGTAGATACGCCCAGTTCGCACACCCACTGTGCATGCGTAACGTGCACAGGCCTCCTATAAGTGGCGCATGGACAAGCCAGCTGCCATCTCTTTTCCTCCACGCAACCGTCACGGTTGCTTCGCTCTGTTACCCGCCATCTTGTTTGTTGTTCGTCGATCTTCGAAGCTCATCGCATCGTCGTCGTTCTCGTTCGCCGTTCCCGTTCGCCAGTCTTTGAAGCTCATTGCACTGTTCGCCGCTCCCCAAGCCGTTTGACGGCCTTTGAAGCTCATCGTACCGTTCGTTATTCCCATCTGCTGCCTACCGGCCCTTGAAGCTCATCGCTTTGTCATCATTCCCATTCGTCGTTCGTGGGACTCGAAGCTCGTTGCATCGTTCGTCGTTCCCGTTCGTCGACCTCGTTTGCCGGTTTTTGATGCTCATCACACCGCTCGCCGTTCCCCTTGCCATTCAACGCCCCCTTGAGTCATCACACCGTTCATTATCTCTGCTGTCGTCTGCCGACCCTTGGAGCTCATCACATTGTCGTCATTCCCGTTCGTCGGACCCGAAGCTCTTGCATCGTTCGTCATTCTCGTTCGCCGGTTTTTGAAGGTCATCACACCGCTCGCCGTTTTCCTTGCCGTTCAGCAGTCTTGTGGCTCATCACACCGTTCATTATCTCTGCTGTCACCTGTCGACCCTTGAAGCTCATCGCATCGTTCGTCACTTAAACCCGTTCGTCGTTCGATGGTCTTGAGGCTCATTGCATCGTTCATCATTCCCGTTCATCGTTCTCGTTCGCTGGTCTTTGAAGCTCTTCACACTTCTCACCTGTCCGTCAACAGTCTCTGAAGCTCATCGTGCCGTCCATCTTCTTCGCTTGCCATCTGCTAACCTTTGAAGCTCGTGGTATCATCTGTCGTTCCTATTCGTCGCTCGCCGATCTTTGAAACCCACCACATCGGCGTCCACCACTCGTCAGTTCGGAGACCATCACATTATTGTCTTCCGTTCGTCGTTCATCGCATCTTACAACTTATGGCATCGTTCACTGTCCCGTCCATCATCCTTCTGTCTACGGCTCTTCCCTCGGTTGGTCCTCCCGTTCGTCGTTCGCCAACTCTGAAACTTACCGACTCGCTCGCCGTTCCCGGTCGCCAGTTTCTTACGTCGTCCTCGTTCGTCGTTCATCAATCTTTGAGGCTCACCATCTCGTCGTCCCGTCCAAGATCATGAAGCTCATGGAATTATTCGTCGTCAACCAGTTGGCCACTTGTCACCCACACGCCGTCTGGTTCCTCCCGTCCTCCATCGTCGACTGCTGCTGCTCGTTCCTTATGTCTTGCGGTCGTCTCTCCTCCTTACCTTCCGTGGCTAGCCCGCTCTGCATTCAACCTCGATGCGTCCATGCTCCCGTATATCGTTCCTGCGCTGTTCATTGTCCACAGCCCATTCCTATCCAAGTTTTCACGATCAACACCCGTTGATCGTTCGCTGTCCCGTTCATCGTCCGCCAACCTGGCCCGCTCACCGTCCGGCATGCTTGGTCGTTATGCGGCCTGTCCGGCAACCATCTGCTGTTTCACCACTCATGCTCACTCCTTCTTCACCCGTGGTTCCACTCATCATCGCTCATCAATCTTCGCACCCCTGCACCGTACCTGCATTTATCGTCCGTTGACCTAACGTCCTTCAACACATCGCAACCCACATGGCTGTT